>OZ018314.1:6753426-6817769 GCA_963969455.1 Arge pagana | reverse complement strand
CCTGAATAATATGTTACTTTAAAATCCTGAACAATGGTAAATCCTAAGATTTTACAGTAAAATCTAAGATTAATGAATATACGGGCCGTTAAAGTAACATATATATATTATCACTTCAGATTATGTTAACATACGTTACGACTATTGTACTCACCTCAGATTATGACAATATACGTACAATTTCTTTGGTACAATAATATTAATAATAATAAAAATAGTCTTTTCTTTTTTAATCAGTCGATCCATAACTGGCCACCAATAGAATACTAAAACCAGCGACAATAATTTAAATGTACCGCTATCCGCCATCTTAGTTTTTCCCTGGAGGGGAGGGAAACTCCCGTATAATAATAATGTTCCTTAAATCGAGCCCTCTGAGATAAAACGTATCGAGGGAACTAAAAACTAAGATGGCGGATAGCGGTACATTTAAATTATTATCGCTGGTTTTAGTATTCTATTGGTGGCCAGTTATGGATCGACTGATTAAAAAAGAAAAGACTATTTTTATTATTATTAATATTATTGTACCAAAGAAATTGTACGTATATTGTCATAATCTGAGGTGAGTACAATAGTCGTAACGTATGTTAACATAATCTGAAGTGATAATATATATATGTTACTTTAACGGCCCGTATATTCATTAATCTTAGATTTTACTGTAAAATCTTAGGATTTACCATTGTTCAGGATTTTAAAGTAACATATTATTCAGGTACTTATTTAAATTACACTCAACTTAATCCCACGTATTTTTGTTTGATATAATAGCAGTATCATCTGCATAAGATATGTTATTTTCATTCATTTCAATTAGTATTTCATTAACGTAAATTATGAAGAGTAATAGTTACAAGATTGTTCCTTGTAGTACTGCAGTATTGATGTTTTTAAAATCACTCGTAGTTTCCTCAATTCAAACCTTCTACTACTTTCTTTCAATTATTGTCAGGTAGATCTCAATAAGTTCATGTGTTTTTCTCTAATTCCATAATTATATGGTTTATTAAATATTAAACTATGATTTACCGAGTCAAAGACTTGCAAGATCTAGAAAGGTGATTGCTATCGGTTTGCTTCCTTCAAGTTTATCATAGTTTTCCTGGATATACAACTCGGAACATCTTTGGTACCTTTAGCTTTCACGAAATCATATTGGTTTTGACTTAGGATCCCATTTTTATTCGAAAATTTTCCTAGTCCGTTGTATATCAAGTCTTTCTCATACGCTTTTTCAATTATCCTCCATGAAGCAAATTTTCGATTCGCGTTGACGTCCACATGTTTGTAGTTCACCTCCAAATCTTTTGTTAGTAGATTATTACGGATGCCTTTTATCAAATGAGGAGGATCGTAAATTGGAACAACTGGTCGTTCATTTACAAGGAATGTATCGGCTAGAAGCGATTAAGAAAGTATTTTTAACCAATTTCCAAATACATTGTATCGAAAACATACTGAATAATTCAATACAAACCCTGTTCAATGTAATGTTCATGACGGATCTTGGTTGTCTTGTTCATCATAAAATTTATGGCTGCTACGTTCCCTTGATCACATACTGATGCAATTACGTGGAGACCAATTTCACTCACATGTTGGATAATTTCCTTGATGCACGCCAACAGTTGTTGGGTTTTTGTCGGACATTGAAAATATGGCGGTGTCTGTTTCGTCCATTACAGTAGTAAGGTGGGGGTATTACGTGCTGCCACCTAGGAAGGTTTCGATGTTTTTGAACTAAATTTAAGGGAACACGATCCCCGTATGGAGTTTCCGACCCCTGCTCCCCTGGGTAGAAGAATAGGAGGAACCAGGGAGCCCGGCCGGCTGTGATTATTCTTACGCACTTCCCGTGAAATCCGACAGATGGCAAATGAATCGTGGTACTGTGGGTTTTATATATCAATGACTGTAGACACCTGAGTTCGGGTAACAATAAACACTTAATATTTATTTAATTCAAACGAGATGACGTTTATAATTTCTGCGTTGAACTTTATGATGAGGAACGATCTGTCATGCGGCCACACGTGTCGTGGGCCGAAGAGAGAAGAGGAAGAACGTTCTGTCAGGCGACCACACGTGTCGCGGGTCGAAGCGAGAAGAAGGAAGACGGTTAGACAGGAACGTTGGAAAGGATGTTTATTTGTTAGGAAGGTTGGGATCTTCGGAACGCGGAATTAGTAGCTGTTTCCGCCGTTGGCGCTGACTGCTCGGAGTCGTCGTTGCTGGTGGCGAGTCCGCCACAGCCATTCCCCCCCCCAGTTTCCTTCACCGGAGGTGTAAGGAACGAGACTTTCTTCTTCTCGTAAGTTTTGGTTGGAGGGTCCATTGACGATCTTGAAGGGTCTGGAGTAAGGTGGTTCGAGCGGTGGTTTTACCGCGTCGTTTCGTAAAAACACGTGTGAGCATTTATCGATGTCCTTGAGCACGAACATTCGCGCTTTGTTATGGTGTGCGGTCGGTGTAGGACGAATCCCTCTGATGTGCTCTCTGAATTTTTGTAGGAATATTTCAGGCTCGACAGCGAAATCTTGTGAGATGAAGAATTCACCGGGCACACGAATGTTGTTTCCGTACAGCATCTCGGCACAGGAAGCTCCGATGTCTTCTTTATACGCCGTCCGAAGCCCCAGCAAGACTGTTGGTAAGAGCTCGATCCATGGGACTTGCCTGTTGCACATAAGCGCAGCTTTTAAAGTGCGATGCCACCGTTCGACGATTCCGTTCGAGGCCGGATGATATGCCGTAGTTCGGATGCGTTTGGAGCCGACTAATTTAGCGAGCGATGAGAACAATGAACTCTCGAATTGACGACCTTGATCAGTCGTGATTGTCAATGGTGGGCCGAAACGACAAATCCAGTTATTGTAGAATGCTGCAGCCACCGTATCCGCAGTCATGTTCTTGAGCGGGATAGCCTCCGGCCACCTGGTGAAACGATCGATGATTGTTAAACAATACCGAAAATCGTTGACAACAGGGAGTTCGATGAGATCCATGTGAATGTGGTTAAATCGCCCGTCAGGAATGTCGATGTGTTTGGGTTGAAGTCGATTGTGTTTGTTGACCTTGGACCGTTGACATGGTTCACAGTATCGCGACCACTCAAGCGCATCCTTTTTGATACCGGGCCAAACATATTTTTCTTTTAGGAGACGGCAGGTGCTTCGTCCACTTGGGTGAGACAAAGAATGAATCGAGTCGAAGGCCTCTCGACGTAGAGATTGAGGAATGTAAGGACGTACGATACCGGAAGTTATGTTGCAATAAACATCGATGCCTGGTTCGACGGAGAGTTGTTGAAGCTGCAGAGAAGTCTCGTTGCGCAGAAGTTTCTCAAGTTCCTCGTCCTCTTGCTGTGCGTCTTGAATCCGTTGTGCCGAAAGGACTCTGGGCATGTCGATACGATTGACGTGCTCGATGCGAGAGAGTGCATCGGCGACAATGTTGTCGTCTCCACTTACGTGGATTATTTCGGTTGAATGTTGTCCAATAAAATCAAGTTGACGAATTTGTTGTTGCGAGATTTTGTCGGAGTTCCGTTGAAATGCATAGATCAGAGGCTTGTGGTCCGTTCGAATGACGAAATGTCGACCATCAAGGATGTGGAGAAAGAATTTCACTGCCGCGAAAATCGCCAACAATTCTCTGTCGTACGTGCTGTAATTTTTTTCAGCTGGGCTGAGTTTGCGAGAGAAAAATCCCACAGGTTTTTGAATTTTGCCGACCATCTGCTCCAGACACGCGCCAATGGCTGTATCTGAGGCGTCTGTTGTCAAGATGAGCGGACCATCCGGTGAGACAAACGTTGTTGTTGTCGCTTTTGTTACGCTCGTTCGGCACTCTTCGAACGCCCGTTCTGTCTCGGACGTCCACGGGATCGCTCGTTTATCGTTCTTTTTTGATTCTTTCAGGTATTCGTAGAGAGGAGCTTGAATTCGTGCTGCACTGGGAATGCTTCGTCGATAATAGTTGACAATCCCCAGGAATCGTCGCAGATCTTGAATAGTTGCTGGCTTTGGGTAATTTGCCACCGCGCTCACTCGGTCATCCGGAGGTTTGTAACCGTCGCGGTTTATCGTGAATCCCAAGAAGGTAAGTTCGGGTTTTCCCAAAACGCACTTATTGGTGTTGATCGTGAGTCCGTTTTGACGTAGTCTGTCGAATACGATTTTGAGATGTTGTTGATGTTCCTCGGGAGTCTTGGAAGCGATGAGGATGTCGTCGATGTAAACAATGACGAAGTCTAGATCTCTGAAGATCGAATCCATATATCTCTGGAACGTTTGCGATGCGTTTCTGAGCCCGAATGGCATGACGAGGAATTCGTAGAGTCCCAGTGGAGTGGTAATTGCAGTTTTCTTGATGTCATTTTCCGCCATGGGAATCTGATGATAGGCTTTGGTGAGGTCGAGAGTTGAAAATATTGTTTTTCCGTACAGACCGTGGAAGAGATCGTGACTGTGGGCGATCGGATATCGATCAGGCACCGTTTTCGCGTTGAGAGCTCTGAAATCGCCGCAGAGACGCCAGGCTCCAGATTGTTTTTTTACTAGATGAACAGGACTTGCCCAGTCGCTTTTGGATGGACGTATCATGCCTAATTCAAGCAAGTATTCGATCTCAGTTCGAAGCGCTGATAATTTCTCACCGACGAGCCGACGAAAATGCTGAACTACGGGAGCGCCGTTCGTTTCGATGTGATGAGTAACGTTGTTGTCCTTATTTTTGTTCAGAGTCGTTGTTGGTCTGGTAATCTCGATGTACTGTCCAAGAAGATCTGCATACTGATTGTTAACCGAATTTATGGTAGAAATAATGTGAGTCGTCGTTTCCATGACAACTCCTGAGGTAGAGAGTGATGTGACCGAGTCAATAAGTCTATGATTTTTGAGATCGATCAGTAAACCATAATGTGCTATGAAATCGGCTCCAAGAATGGCTGACCTTACCTAGGATATGATGAAGGACCATTTGAACGGCCGACGAAGGCCCAAATCGAGGGTCATTACCATCGTTCCGTAGGTGGTGATTTCTGTGGAGTTAGCAGCATACAGTTTGAGTGTATCACAGCGTAATTTTTGTGTGATCAGACTTGAGGGCACTATAGTGACGACCGATCCGGAGTCGACCAAGTATCTGACGTTTGTCGCCTTGTCGAACACGTGGAGACGGATTTCTGTTCCCTGTGGGAGTCGAGTGCTGCCTGCGACCGTCTGATCCGTTGACAGCACCTCTAGTTTTCCGACTGTTGAGGTGTTTTCCCGAACGTACACGGCAGACGACAGAGTTTGGCTTGCAGACCATATTTTGCGTGGTAATGGCATACCCCAGTGTTTCGAGTTTGGGATTTGCCGCGAGAACGAGACCGTCGCTGAAAACCATTGTTACTGTTGCCGTCGTTATCACGACAATATTTATTCTGTGAATCTTTGTTGGCAGACTGTCGCAGATCGTTTTTTAAAGCTTCGTGGGAAGCAAGAAGGTTGGCGAGGCTTTTCTCGATCAAGGTCATCCGTGTTTCCAAAGAGGTAACCGCTGCGACTCCCGGAGACTGAGTGTTTTGAGAAACAGCCAGGACGCAGGAACCTCCGCAGCTCTCAATCATAGCATCCGCCGTCTCAGCCATCTTCGACAGCGTCGAGTCAGTACAACCAACTAGATACGTTCTAATATTTGTCGGCATGCACTGTAAGAAGCGTGAACGTAGGAAGTCTTCGTGGACTATATCGCCTCCTAGCTCTCGCATATCTCTCAATAATTGCGTGGGTCGTTTGTTACCCAGCTGCAGCTCGTTCAGGAACTTCTGTATCTGTCGCTCTTTTGAATCGGTCAGGCGACGAAGTAGAATTGTTTTGAGAGCTGGATACTTATCATTTTCTGGAGGTCTTCGCAAGAAGTCGGAGATCTGCGCCATTATGTCTGGTGTCAAGGCTTCAAAGACCAGATCGTATTTCCGGGTGTCCTTGGTTATTCGCCGATTTTTGAAGATTGACTCGGCTTGATTGAACCAGATGTCTGGGACGTTTCCGAGAAATGTTGGTAGGCGCACGATTGATACTTCTTGCACGTCGAAATCTTCCAGCATGGTATTCATGCAAAGTCGTGCTGGGTCCTCACGCGCGAATGGGCCACCGCTTTCCGAGTCCGTTCCAGAATGATGCTCACTGCCTCCCGATTCCGTCATGGCGATGGTGTTTTTAGTCACTGGTTAACCACACTTTCTTTTTTTGTAATCGCGTGGGATCACGTCGGGGTCACCAATTTGTGGGTTTTATATATCAATGACTGTAGACACCTGAGTTCGGGTAACAATAAACACTTAATATTTATTTAATTCAAACGAGATGACATTTATAATTTCTGCGTTGAACTTTATGATGAGGAACGATCTGTCATGCGGCCACACGTGTCGTGGGCCGAAGAGAGAAGAGGAAGAACGTTCTGTCAGGCGACCACACGTGTCGCGGGTCGAAGCGAGAAGGAAGAAGGTTAGACAGGAACGTTGGAAAGGATGTTTATTTGTTAGGAAGGTTGGGATCTTCGGAACGCGGAATTAGTAGCTGTTTCCGCCGTTGGCGCTGACTGCTCGGAGTCGTCGTTGCTGGTGGCGAGTCCGCCACAGTACGGTGGGAATTTCAAATCGAAATCATATAAGACGTTTATTTTACACGTATTCTGTATCATATTCCTTTTTCAAACTGGAATGAGTGTCGAAGGCAAGGAGTAGGGAGTTTGTGAAAAAATTGTTTGCTGCCGAAGTTGGAAAGATGAAAAACGAAGATATGCAAAAAAATCTTATCAGTATAAAAAATAAGAGAAAAAAAGCTAGTCTTACCGCTAACACCATCATTGATTTCGAGACGCTTCAATATTTGGACGACACGAGTTTGTATTCACTGAACAAATACTCAAAGATCAAAAAAGTGTTCTTAAAATTTAATACATGCCTGCAAAGTTCCGCACCAGTAGAATGTTTATTTTCCATTGGTGGCATGATCATGTGGCCTCATAGAAGGAAGATGACTGATAATTTATTGGAACGAATTGTTGTGTAAATGTCTGGATTATAATATACCTATATAAGTACTATTTTCAATGTGTCTATGAGGCCTCATGATCTTCATAAACAATATTGATAACAATAATGAAAACTGATCATTTGTCTTTGCAAAAGCATTTTACTAAAAAACGGTATTTTAAAAATACATACTTTACGTTTGATAGTTAGCTAGAGAACAATTTCGCTAATTTTCTTTTTTTCGACTGAGTTTCTCGGTGTCTTTGGTTTCAATTTTGGCCCGCTACCTCATACGTATAGCTAGCTATGTATAGCATTTTAGGCAGCCATGACGGCCGTAATAAAGCTCACGTGACCGTACCACGACTCGTTCGCCACCTAGAGGAATTCAATCAAAAGACGACAAAATGATCACACGTTTGTCAGAAAATACCCGGGCCTCGTTCCTCCTATTCTTCTACCTCCGTAAATGGGCACTACAAATGATTTTCCAAGAAATGCATAAATTAAATTGTTTCAATTATTAATTTTTTGAAACATGCATCAATTAACTTCATTTAATTATTGATTTTTCGAAAAATGCGTCAATTAAATTCTTTTAATTGTCCATTTTTGGAAACATGCAATAATTGTAAAATTTGATTTTCGCATTTTCAAAAAATGCAGAAAAAAAAGTTAATTTTCTCATTTTCCACAAAATCCAAAAATTAGAACATTCATCTTTTGCATTTTTCAAAGAATGCAATTATTGGAAAAATTAATTTTTTCTCATTTTCCAAAAATGCAGCATTAAAATATCTCATTTTTGCATTTTTGAAAAATGTACTAATGGAAACATCCTTATTTTTGTATTTTTAAAAAATGGATCAATTGAAAAAACAAACTTCTACTTTATTCATATAATTGATAAATAAAAAAATTGAATTCCTGAATTATTTGAAAAAATTGAAGTGCTAGATTAGTGCAAGATAATAATAATTAATCTAATAATTTCCAAATAAAAATTTGAAAAATATATAAGGACGTATAATTTGAAATTTGTTTAATTCTATGAAATCCAATTAATAATTCAATTGCACGGTCGAAAGTTCTCGATAGCGAAGTTTCTTTGTATCTTCGTATTGATTCGGGGTCGAGTACTGATTATGAGGTTTCAAGTTGAATTTTTCCCCAAAAAAAACACGTCATGATCGAGTCATGAAATGATGATTTTTTATTGACTCTCGTGGAAAAAACCCGGTGGCATAAAAACCCCTGACGAATTTTGATATTCTGGCTAAAGCACAAGACTACATGCCTCCAGTGCTGCCAGAAACGGGACGAACTTACCACGAACGAAAAGTAGCGGCCCATCTGTGTGGCAGCCAACGTTCGAGTCTCCAAATCCAGCAGAGCGATACCGAACATTTAAATACCGTGAATGTATGTACTGTTGGAAATCTCACCTCGTTAATTTTTCGCGTAACGCGAGATGCGAGACTTGACAGAGTTGGATGAAACAAAATCCAGCATTCTTTTTCCTGCAAAATGAGGCGTTTCTCGTCAGGTTGGAAATCCGTTTCACGTGATATCCAATCGATCGAGCTATTCTTGACGAGAAAAGATTTTTTTTTTCTATATGAATGCTTAATTATAATAAACAAAGGATAAAGTTCCAATTATCGGAAACCAAATCTCATCATGAAATTGGGCACAAGCATTCCGTTGGACTATTTAAGTCCCCTTAACAGAATTTTTGACGGCTCGCTATAGTTTCCTAAAGTCGATTTTCTAAAATTTGGGGTTTTACAATATCTGTGAGCGCTCATTCTGAGCACAGGGCCTTATTTTTTTGATGGGTATTGCAGGCCCGAACGTTCTCTATCACACAGATGGGCCGCTATTTTTCGTTCGTGGTCGCCAGCAGTCGCCAGCAGATGGCACGGCGGTGGTGCGCGATTCTTCAATTTGAACGCTGCCAAACGAGGCTTCGAGCTCGTTCAGCTTTTCCAAGCATTGCGAAGCGTAGATAACGTCGTCCAGCGTTTACGGTCCAGTGATAGGATCCCATTCGCCATATCTATAATGCACGGGCAATCGAGTGAACCCGCATCGATCCTGCGTCGATGCGTTGATTAATCGAATGCTTCGCCACACGCCATCTTGTAAGGCGCCCAAGGTTAAATCGTGCTCCGGCCGCTTGTCTCGTTAGAGGGCATTCGCAACAATATCTGTTTACATTTGGGCATCTCTAGGAGTCCGAAGAAAATGGAGTCACCTGCACCTAAAAGATGCAAAATGACTGACACCAATGCACAATCAACGAGCAGTGAAAAAAACAAAGAAAGTGAGAAAAATCTTGGAGAACCGAATTACTTGACCAAAAATTTGTCATTTGAAGAACATCAGTGTCAGGTTTCAGGTTCTGATGACGATTCAAAGAATAACAACAAGAATGTCAATATACCATTCTCAGAATATAGTATACATTCCGACCCAGTCAATAATGATAATGATGATGGTGACATTACTAATTCTCCTGATGGAGTAGGATGTGCTGCGACCTATAAAAAAAAAGTTTTGCAGAAGAAATTGCAAATATTCGATGTTTAGATAGGAAATTCTTTCGAATTGATTTCGAAAAATCAAGGCAAGACGGCAAAATACATGCAATTTGTCGTTTTTACCGGCTTCCGAAAACTATTATTGGCTCTGCGAGTTACATCGAATTTTACCACTCATTTGAGAATGAGTATTCTTATTCTTCTTGCTTTTTTGTTGAATACACTTTCAACCTCGTGAGAAATTTCTTGATTTTTAGAAAATTCACCCAGGAATTCATATTAAATAGCAACAATATGCGACGGAAAAAGGAAACCTAAAACCGGCAGATATTGTTAATCGATCCCGCTGGTCATATATATGATACTGAACAATCCCGTAACGACAGTATTGATTTAATCATGACTACATCACTCCCTTGAAATATCGTCGAGAAGCCGTCATTTAGGAAAACTTTTGATCGTACAAGCTTATTTATGATTTCTTGTTTTATTTGTTGCAAAACTATATACAGGGCCGATGGGACCGCGCCCCGGGGTGCCCATAAGATGACGAAGGGACAAAAAAAATCTTGCGCGAATTAGATTTTGACGATATCGTTGTAGTATTCTGCTAAAAAGAGTCGTTTCATCAGTATCATTTCGTTACCGAGTTTTATATATTGTAAACTCGTATGAAATTCAAAGTATTCATTACAGTTTTACTGATAAAATCCGATATCAGATTATGTGTATTATAGGGTGCTTTTATTCTTACGACTTTTTTTAAATATTTTCGGTCCCAACTAAAATCTTTGTTGGAAATGTCCAAAAAGAAACTCCATGAAAATTTGAACTTTTAATATTAAAACGATGTACTTTCTCAGAGCGTGAGCGTAAAACATTTAACAAGATACCACGTTTAAAAAAATATTGACGTAAAAGCAAATATGATTTTTGAAGAAATCAAAGCGTCCATAAGATCGGTTGTAGATGCTGGTTACTCTATTTGTTCAACGGCAGACGTTTGGACTGGTGAATTTTTAAATGGTTTCATTCAGCCATTATTCGATAAATAATTCTTAAACTTGAAATGTTTTACATATAGGGGTGGCCGGGGCAAGACGGCCCCTCCTGGGGCAAGAAGGCCCACCTCAAAAATTAACCAAAAATTTTTTTTCATTTTTTTGCGGAGGTGGCCGTCTTGCCCAAAAAAAAATTTCAGGAGCTTCACCAAAATTTTGGTGAATTGAGTTAAAGTTGGACGAGAGTAAATCGACTTCATGGTTAAAAGCCACAAACAATAATAATCGGCTTAGGTGGGCCGTCTTGCCCCGGTCTCCCCTAGTCTATAAGGATGGCCTCATCGGCCACATCTTTACATCATCAGATGTTTTTCTTGCATCCGCGAGAAACGTCAAGGTATCTAATTTTCGGGCAGAATTTATGCTGATTGTAGAAAAATGGCGTAATGCAAGCAGCTAGAACTTTGCATACTTGTTTTTGAATGTTTGAGCTGTTAACTAGTGGTTTTTTTTATCACTTTTCATTTTTCTCTGAAGAAGTAAAGATGAGATAATCATTTAAAGTTTGCACATTATTTGTTAAAAAATGGCTGAGTGAAATCATCTAATAGTTTAAGAAGCCATAGAATATATGTTCAAAAACATATTCTGAAAGATTAATTTCGTTATCACCATTTTTGTTCAAGCTGATGTTCCTCCTCAAGTATAATTGCATATAGGAATAGATAGATATATAAATCGAATTGAAAGGAAATAATACCACAAACACCTTCAGGGAGTCAAGATAAAAAATGTTTACTCCATATGCGCGAATTTTTTTTAGATTAATCGGAAAACTTTAATGCGACAGTCGGCAGTGATCGCTTGTCGGGGGTTCCCAGGTACTAGTTCGTATGACGCAATTACAGCAAAACTATCGGACAATATCCGAGCTACAGTGACCGATAACGGTTCTAATTTCACCAAGCTTGTCGAGAATTCGGAATAAACTTACAGGACGAGGAATTTTTAGGTAAATGTAACTGGATGTCAATTCTTAAGTGAAATAAAATGAAAATTTCTTAATTCAACATTTAGTGATCAAATTTTCGAACAAAATGGTACTTAATATAATTATGTGACGAAAAAGATTTAAAGCACTACACTAATTCACTCATTGTTTTACTTGATATATCATCTTGCTATATTTATTGCTGTATAATTCATTATTTTCGTAATTATCAAAATTAATATTTTGTTTAATAATCGCTTATTTAAAAATTCACAAAATATCCAACGCGTCGACAGATAACAATCTAATATGTTGATGAATCAGAATATAGTTTCAAATGTTGAAAATGATTCAAATTCTCCAAATTCATTGAAATCTGTATTGAAAACTAAGTGCATTGGGACAGAAACATATCACCGCGTGATTATTACTCCGGTAAGATAATAATTACACGATGGTCTGTTTGCTGTCCGATTACCTGGGACTGTTTAGCAATATTCATGTTTGTTTTCGTGAACGTGCTGAACAAAATATCATATTTGGCTTGCGGATATTTGATCCACAATAACAACTTTATTTGTTAAAATGGAAAAAACATACATTTTTGATAGGGTTCGAAGATAAGTTATCAGTAACTTAATAATAATCCGATTCTGCCTCTAAATAACATTTTATTCATTGATTTATGAGCGATAATCTCCAAACATTCAATCGCACGCCTCAAATTGTATGTTCTTATAACAATAAATTATCTGATGCTTTTATTGATCAAATTGCCCTCAACTGCGGCAATACTGGAGTAATTATCAATACTACCTATTCATTATCGCGACATTTACGTTGCGCAAGTCATACTCGGAATCTTATTGCGACGACAGCTATGCAGAACATGTTAAAAAATTCCAGAGATCTGATGAAAATATACACAAATATTTTTAAAAAAATGTACAGATCTTTGGAAAATGCTGCAGTTGCCGAAAAAAACCGAAAGTTTGAAAAAAAGTCTTGCTGCTTGTTTAAAAAAGCCTGTCGCTACAAGATGAAATTCCTGTTATGATTGTATTGTTCAGGTAGTCAGGCTCCATCAAAAGATTCAAGATAAAGCTAATAGTTTAACGGGAAAATTTTCGATTACTCTGATTTTGATTGTCTTGCTGAATTACGGGAAAATTTTCGATTACTCTGATTCTGATTTTCTTGCTGAATTCAGGATATGTGTGAAAGATTTAGCTGAAACGATTGATAAATTACAAGCTGACGATTGTCACTATGGAATATTATTTCTTGTCATCGTGAAATTGAAACACAATGTAGAATTTTATAAAAGAAATCTGAAATTAAATTTTGTAAGCCTATACTTGAATGTATTAGTGACAATGTTGGAGTTCCGGGATAGAGACCGTAAAGAATAGAAGTATCCGAATAGTGAAGCGAAAGATACTAAAGTTACGGTGAATCATAGCTGAAAGAGAGGGGAGAAAAGACCGGCGGGGACAGTGAAAGAGAGGAGGGAAAACAGGAAAGAAAAAGAGCAGGTAGAAAGTAGAAGGAAATAGAACTAAAAAACAAAGGCTAGCACATAATCTCAAAATCGGCACGAGTTCATAAAATCAGTCAGACGCGCAGACGCTTGAATCGGCGGCAGACTACATGAGCTAAAACAGGTGAGAGCAGAAAAGCGCATGGCAAGGAAGGAAGGAGACTGGGAGCTTGGCGACACGAGGCAAGAGGAGAGCGAAGGAGAACAAGCAGAGGAGTGAGGAACGCCGAGAGGATCGCAAGAGATACGGAGAAGAGGAAGACCACGGAAAGTGGACACGTGGGTAAGCGAAAGATCCACATCGAACGGCTCAATCTCAGAGAGTTGAAGAAACAACAGGCAGGAGAGGGAGAAGAGGAAGAGGTGGGGGAGTGAAGGAAAGTGAAAAAAAAGCACTATGTTACGCTCAAGAACACCCCCAAGAAAAGAAGACGAGATAGGAAAGGAAGGAGGAAACAGAAAAAGCGCAAGGAAGAGAGGAGGAAACAGGAAACACGCAAAAAGGTGAACCGGAATGGGTCAGAGCAATTATAGAACAAATGTATGGGGAGGATGAGAAGCATGACAGACGAGATAAAAAAGATGAGGGAGGAAATGGAAAGAAGTAGAACAGAAGCAAAAGAAGAAGCCGACAAAATAAGGAAGGAGATAGAAGAGGTGAGAAGACAGGGAGAAGAAAGAAGAAGAAAATTAGAGGAATGAATGGGGAGACTTGAGAAAGAAAGAAAGAAAAGAGAAGAAGGGGAGAAAGAGAAACGAGAAAGAGAGATAAAAGATGAAGAAGAGAGAGTCAAGGGAATGATAAACGAAGCAAAAGAGAGAGAGAGAAAAGAAATGAGAGAGCAAGAGAAGCGCGTGCGAGAGCTTGAAGAAGCGTGTGAAACGAAAGAAAAGCAAGAACGAAGGAACAATATTATAATAAGAAGAGAAGAAACAGAGGGAGAGATGGCAGCCGAACGAATCGCGAGGGCCATACTAGAGGAGCTCATGGGAGAGAGGGTGAATATGAAGGAAGCCGCAGATATCGGGAGAGCAAAAAGAGCCATCATGGTAAAACTTGCAACATGGGAGGACAAAAAGAAGGTGATGCGGGTGAAAGGAAAACTGAGAGAAAGAAAAGTCTATATAGATGACGACCTTACGAAAAATGAAAGAGATATGCAAAGCGTGTTATGGGACAGGGCAAGAAAGGAAAGGGAAAATGGAATCAGAACGAAAGTAGGGTACAAGAAGATATGGATTGAAGAGGAAAAATGGGAGTGGGAGGAAGAAAGAGGGCAGCTCACCAAAAAGACACAGGCTACAAGAGCGGGCGAATAAAAAAGAGAAAGAGGAAGAAGAGGAAGAGGGGGCAGATATGGAAGCGAAGGAGAAAAGGGAGCAAAAGTGATATTCTGGAACGTCGCGGGGATAAAAGAAAAAGATGAAGAATTCTGGGAGTATATGACAGGGTTCGATATAATAGGAATGACGGAAACATGGATAGAAGAAAAAGATTGGGAGAGATGGAAGAAAAAAATGCCAAAGGGATGGAGATGGGAATGCCAAGGTGCAGAAAGGGTGGAAAAAAGAGGAACAGCGAGAGGAGGAATAATTACAGGGGCGAGAGACTAAATAGCAGCGGAAGACAGAGAAGGCAAGAAAGAAGAAGGACTAGAAGAAAGAAAAGCGATGTTGGGAGAGAAAATATGGAGAATAGTGACAATATATAACAGAGGAGGAAGTACCGAAAAGATCAAGAGATTGGAAGAAATAGTAGGGGATGAGGAGGCAGAAGAAAAGATATCGACAGGGGGAGACTTTAACGCACGAATAAGAGACAGAGGTGCAAGAGAGGAAGGAGATACGAAGGAGGATGGAAAAAGAAAGACAAAGGACCGAAAAGAAAACAAGGAAGGAAACGAGCTAATGGAAATGGTGAAGGGAAGGGGTAGGACAGTGCTGAACGGAAATACAAGAGGTGACGAGAAGGGGAAAGCTACTTTCATCAAAGGCGGGGTAGAGACAATAATAGATTACGGAATAGTGAATGAAGAGACGTGGGAAGAGATAGAAAGTTTCAAAGTAGAGAGAAGAATAGAATCGGACCACCATGCGCTGGTAGTACAGATAAGAGGGGAGAAGATAGAAAGGGGGGAGAATGAAACGGAGGAAATAGAAGTACACATATGGGGACAAAAGGAGGGAGAACACTTTAGGAACAGGATGGAGACGAACAGTTGGGAGAAAGAGGGAGTAGAAGAGGAATGGAGGGAACTGACGGAAAAGATCAAGGAAGAAACGGTAAAGAAAAAAAGAAAAAGGGTATGGAAGATAGGACGGATGGAATGGTGGGGCCAAGAATGTAGGAGTCAAAAAAAGATGTTTCAAAAAACCTAGAGAGCAGTGGGAAAAAGTACAAAAAATAGAGAAACAACGACGGAAAGATTTAAAGAAGAAAGAAGGAGATACGGAGACACGTGCCCGAAAAAGAAAGAAGAGTGGAGAGAGAAGGAAGCAAGAAGAGTGGAGGAAATGAAAGATGAAGGAGAAACATGGAAATATATAAACAGGGAGAGAGAAAAAAGAACCGGGGTGAGCGAGAAGATAACAATGAAGCAATGGAGAAAGCATTTCAAAGAGATACTAGGAGGACAAGACGATAAAAACGAGAGAGGGGAGGGGAACAAGAAGAGAAGAAACAGGAAAAGGAAGGAAATAACGGGGGAGATGAAGAGAAACAGGAGGAGAGAGAAATAAAAGCCGAGGTACTGAAGACGATAGATAAACTAAAGAAAGGAAAGGCGGAAGGGGGCGATGGAATAAAGAATGAAGCATGGATAGCTGAGGGTAGGAAAATGAAAGAAAAACTAGCAGAGATAATATGGAAGACGTGGAAAGGAAAAGGATGCGCAGAAGAATGGAGGGAGGGGATAGTAATACCAATACATAAAAAAGGAAATATAGACGAGGTGAAAAACTATAGAGGGGTAACGCTAACCCAAACCGCATATAAAATATACACCACGATACTGAATGATAAAATGATAAAAGAACTAGATGAGAAAGGGAGATTCGACGAAACGCGAGCAGGATTTAAAAGAGGAAGGGGAGGAATGGATAATATATATATGATAAGACACGTGGTGGGACAAAGAATGAAGGAGAAGAAAGGAAGAGTGTATATAACATTTATAGACCTGAAAACAGCGTTTGGCAGAATAGATAGAGAAATATTATGGAAAGCAATGAAAAAGAGAGGAGTCAAGGAACAGCTAATAGACAAGATGAAGGAAATCTATAAAGAAACAAGCTGCAGGGTAAGAGTAGGAAAAGAGACGTCTGAAAGGTTCTGGGTAAATAAAGGAGTGAGGCAGGAACGCCCGTTAAGCCTAACGCTATTCAACATCTATGTAGCGGACCTAGAGGAAACGATGAGAAAAGAGCAGGACGGAGGAGTAGTAATCGGGAAAGAAAAAATATGGACAATGGGATATGCAGACGATATAGTGTTGATCGCGGAAGAGGAGAAAGGGATGAAGGAGATGATACAGTGAGCAAGCAGGTATTTTAAAATGAAGAAATTGCAAGTGAACCACGAGAAAACGAAGATCATGGTTTGCAGTAAAGGGAAAAGAAGAAGAAGGGGAGAGAAATAGATGTGGGAAGAAAATGAAATAGAGGTAGTAGATCAGATTAAATATCTAGGGTACATACTGACTGGGCGAACAACGAAGGGCCGCATATCAAGGAAAGAATGGGAAACGCGAAAAGAGCCATGGGTGCACTGTGGGGAATAGGGGAGAAAAAATTTAAGGGGGATGTGGAATGGAGAATAAAGATAATAGATAGAGATAGAGAGGTACAAGAGCAGGAAAGAATGCATAAAATCTGAAAATCGAGAGGTGTACCGAGTTATAAACAGATAAGAGTGGTAGCAAAGCCAAGATACATAAAAGGGAAATGAGGAAGAAAAGGAAACGAGGTAGCAATAGTAGCAAGGTTGAGGTGTGTAAGGGAGAAGCAAAGACGCAAGAACATCTAGTAAGAAGATGCACAGAGATGGAGGAAGTAAAGCCCGGCGCGCAGAGCAGCGCAGCGACCGAGGTAACGCGCACTGTAGCGACCGTTTGCGACCGTTTGCGACCATTTGTGGCATCGCACGACGCATAGTGAACATTTGACGACACTGTGGAATCTGAAGTCGACATGAACAGTTCGGATGAAGAAATTTTTGTCGTATCACTTCTTTGCGAAGAAGCGATACGCAAGAAGAAGAAATGGGTGCATGAACTCTGCAGCGATAGAGAGACGCATGGAGAGTTCCACACACTATTTGACAGTCTCAAAAGAGACGATAGAAAGGTCCAGAAACAAATACAATCTGTCGATAGCCTGTTCGGTCCTGTCCGCGGGGTCTCTTGGTCGCTACGGATCTTCGGAAACCTCCGAGTATGCCTGAAGCATTGAAAAATCGTCGCTCGCGGTAGCTCGCTGCTTCTACCTAACGCCCACTTGAACGCGGCGACGCGCCGCGACGCGCAGCGCCGCGACCAGAATTCCCTGCCGAGAAGTCGCTGCCGGTCGCGACGCTGCTCCGCGCTGCGCTGTTCTCAAATGCGCGTCGCCCAATTTTAATACATAGGTTTGATTCTGGTCGCTGCTCTGCGCGTCGCGGCGCGTCGCTCTAGTGCGCGTCGCTCTAGTGCGCGCCGGGCTTAAAAGGAAATATGGACGAGATTTTGGGGGACGAGGGAAAAAGAGTAAGATGGGGTAAAGACCTGAAAGGAAGAAAAGATAGAGCAGAAAAAAAGAGAGACAGCAATGGCAAGGATAGGAAAAAAAGAAGAGAAGGGACGGAAAAAAAAGAAAGAGAAGATAAGAGAGAAATTACATATTAGGAATAAGCAGAAATAGGCGAAATATGCAGAAATGAAGTATTGAATGAGATGTAAATTAATGTAACGCCGATAGGCAAACATTTGGGAATAAATATTAATTAATTAATTACCTGTGAAAATCTGACGAAGAAGAAGATACATGGGACGGTGGAAATAGCCAGCTACCTGTGCGAACTAAGAAAAAAAAAGAAGATACCGGAGTAAGGTTCACTAACCTTGTCCAAGTATCACATGTGTGCGTTTTTCTTATTATGTTTAAAAATTAATAACAATTATTCGTAGTCTGAGTTTTTTTCCCATTTACACAGGAAGAATGACAAAACCTGTAGTATACCAACCTGTCCCAATTAACACTTTTCATTCTGGTTATCAGTATTATCTATAAAGATCATAAGGCCTCATAGACAAATTGAAAAGAATACTAATGTAGGTATATTATAATCCAGAAATTAACACAACAATTTGTTTAAAAAATTATCAGTCATCTTCTTTCTATGAGGCCACATGATTATGCCATCAAAGGAAAATAAACATTCTACTAGTGCAGAACTTTGCAGACGCGTATTAAATTTTAAGAACACTAGAGGTAATAACTCTATGGGCATATCTTATTATCTCTATGCATATGAAGAACTGGGCGCAACAAGAATGTGAATTTAGAGTGGTTACGACTTTTTATCAATGATTACACCAGCAGGTAAGAACATGTTTGTATCCATATTATAAATTGGCTTTTATGGCATGTTATTTTACTCAAATGTACATAGGAGGGGTACAATATGGGGTATCGTCGCATCTTGCCCCTCGACGAAATTCAAATTATTGCGTTATGTAGGATGGCCACACACACCTGGAAAACCTGAAAATGTCAGGGAATATTTATTCGGTCACGGAAAAAAAGAAACCGGCAGAAGACAACCAGAAGAAAAAAAAGAATTAAAAGAACAAAAAAAGAATGAGAAATCTGAATCGTGAAAGAAAAAGAACAAGAAAAATACCAACAAGAAGTCCGATTCGCCGCCAAAAAGTAACAATGATGAAAACAATGTCCCTGGCTTTTACTGTCATAGTAAATACTTTGATTCAAATGAAGGATGAGTCGCTTGTTCTCTTTGTAAAAAATGGGCATGCTGTAGCTATGCTGGGATAGATGACTAGGACGACGAGGTAGTATTTGTTTGAAACTTTTGCGAACAAAAATACAATATGTCTGCCATATCCCATCTTGTCCCATAGGGTATCCCGTCTCACCCTATCTAGGGGGTAAGATGGAGTGTTGGACATTTGTGACAAAAATGGTCACTTCTTTTTCTAGGAGTGAAAAGTTTCTTATCTCCAAAGAATGATTATGAAAACGTAATATTAAATTAATAAATATTCAAAATACTTTGAAATATTAGTTTTATTGCGCTCCAAACGTTAAAATCCCAATCTTGCCCCCCCCCCCCCCTTGCCCTACAATCCGTAGATTTGCACGAAAATACCAGTACAATCTGCGGAACGACCAATATCGGGGTTTACATGTAACATACACACAAATCTAAAAAAGCAAAAGGTTTCAAAATCGTTCCCAAGAGTTATTCTACCATATTTTCTAGTTCACAACTCTTTCGAGGGACCATATTTCACTGAAAAATCATAAATCCATTGGATATGATGATGTATGATGATGAAATAGCAAAACGAAAAGAGTCAACTCAATTTTTTTGTTGAATCCGAGAGCTAGGAAGATTTTCATAGGAACATTTTCCTGATCTCCCATTGATTCTGAGATATTGTGAGAAAACCAATTCCAGGTAAAATCCACTCGTATTCAAGAAAGAAACATTCATTTATTCATTTTTCATATTATCTTTTATCTTGCTCGTTGTCTGATTTGTATGCCAGAGAAATGATAATCCCGTCTCCAATTGCGATGTACTTTCGAATGATGAAAATTTGTCGCTTCGAGTCTAACCCAAGAATAAGGAATTGATTTTTATCCATTTCTTCAATAGTCATAGAATTATTTATAATTGCATCAATTACCGCATTTCGTCATCATACATCATCATATTCGATGGATTTATTGTTTTTCAGTGAAATATGGTCCCTAGAAGAAGTTATCAACTAGAAAATATGGTAGAATAACTTTTGTGAGCGATTTTGAAACCTTGAATTTTAGAATTTGTTTGCTTTTTTAGATTTTTGTATATATTGAATCGAAAAATTATCGGATCAAAATAGGGATACTTAACTCTGTGCATAGTGTTATCCTCAACATTTTCACGCATTTTCGAACATGATCGGTCCACTGGATCTTACTTTGTATTGTTTTGAAGCGAAAAACGGTTCTTTGCGTTTTCTGAACGTTTCGGACATATTAGATGGTCGGCGATGGACCACTTTATGTTTTTTTGCCTGGGTATACTAGTTGAAAAGTTTTCATGGATCTCATTTTTCAATTGGAGATGTTTCAAATTCAGTAGGGTTTCCCGAGTTCCGTTTCCGGTGTGAGAGTGAGCGAGTGAAAGAATTTGACGTGTGGGAAAAAGTGCGAATATTGGAAGGAAAGAGGAGGGGAAAGAAAGCAGGAAAGGCGGGGAGCCGGGAGGGAGAGTGAGGAGAGAGAACAGGTAGAACGGCAGGTGAGGAGAGAGAGAAGAGAAGGTGGGAACAGATAAAGAAGGTGAGGAAGGGAGATTGAGGTTAGGAGCGACGCGGGAGTGGGGGGCGCGGGAGAAGAGAAGCGTAGGCGCGAGAGTAGACCGACGAGAGCGCCGTACACGGCCAGCGGGGAGAAAGAGAAGTACGAGAGAGTCGACGCAGGTAGCGATTAGACGGTTGGTATGAGTGAGAGGAAAGGAGAGGAGGGGGAGAAGAAGAGGGGGAGAAAGACGAACGTGGAGAGGTTAACGAGGGCCAGGAGCGAGAGTCGGGAAAGGATAGGAGGAATTAGGGAAATGTGGAGACGGAAAAAGGAGAGGGAAGAGGAGGAGCAAGAGAGAGCTTTCCAAAGGGGCGGGAATGTGACAAGGTCACCGGAAAAGAGAGAGGAGGAGGGGGTGTGCGAGGCGATGAGGAGACTAGGGGAGGAGATAAGAAAGCAGGTAAGGGAGGAATTGAGGGAGGAGATGAGAGAAGAGATGAGGAAGGAGAGGCAGGAGTGGAAGAGTGCAGAGGAGGTGAGAGAGCAGGAGTGGAGGGCAGAGGTACAGAAGCTGAGAGAGGAGATGAGAAAAATGAAGGAGGGATGGAAGAAAGAGAAAGAGGAATGGGAGAAGGGAAGAGAAGGCAGAACAGGTGAGAGGAGGAGCGGGATGGAGGGGGAGGGGGAGGCCGATGGAAGGTTTAGGAGAACGGAGGTGGAAGAGGAGAGAGACGGAGAGGAGGAGGAAGGGTGGACCATGGGGAGAGGGCGAGAAAGGGGGATAGAAAGGAAAGTGAAGGAGATGGAGGAAAGAATAGAACGAAATGAGAGAGAGGAGAGAAGGAAAAATGTAATAATCAAGAGGGTAAAGACGAGAGGCACGGCAAGGGAGACAGCAGAAGAAGTGCTGGAGAGAATAGGGGCGGAAGTGAGGATAGTGGGAGTGAAAGAGATAGGTAGAAGAAGAGCAGAAGGGGAGGAAACGATGCTAGAAGTGAAGCTAGAGGATGAGGAAGCGAAGAGAGAGGTTATGAACAAAAAAAGGAACCTCCAGGGGAGGAATGAATGGATAGGGGATGACTGGACATGGAAGGAAAGGAGAATGCAGTGGATGCTAAAGAGGAAAGCGGTAGAGGAGATGAAGAAAGGAAGAAGAGTGAGGGTAAGGTACGGGAGGATAATTGTGAATGGAAGCTCATGGATCTGGGACGAGGAGAGAGAGATGCTCAGGAAGGGATGGGAAAGGGAGGAGGGGAGGGGGGCAGAAGCAGAACAGAGAGAAGAAGAAGGGGAGAATAGGAAGGAAAAAAACTAGGAAGGCAGGGCAGGGAGAAGGTGCGGGATGGGAGCTGGAAGATCGGCTTTTGGAACGTGGCAGGGGTGTTGAACAAAGATAAAGAATTCTGGAGGGAGATAGGGAAGTGGGAGGTGATCGTAATGATTGAAACATGGCTGGAAGAGAAAAACTGGTACAAGGTCAAGAACAGACTGCCAAAGGGGTACAGCTGGACGAGACAGGATGCGAAGAGGAGGAGCAGGAAAGGAAGAGGGATAGGCGGGATGGTAATAGGGGTGAGGGAGGAGATGGCGGAGGGGATACAAGAAAAGGAGCAGAACGAGGAAGAAGGTCTGATGATGAGGACAATCAAAGCAGAAAAAGAGGAGTGGACGGTGGTAGCAGTATACGTAAATGGAGACTTGGAAAGGAAGCTAGAAAGTATGAGGGGAAGGATGGAGAGACAGGGACAGGGAGGAAAAGTGATTATAGGGGGGGATTTCAACGCAAGGACGGGGAACAGGGGAGGAAGAGTGGAAGGTATAGAAGAGGAGGAAGAGGGTGGGAGGAGATCAAAGGACAAGAAGGTAAACAGAGAGGGGATGATATTGACGAGAATGCTAGGAGAGGTAGGTTGGGAAATAATGAACGGCAACATAAAGGGTGATGAGCAGGGAGAATATACCTTCACTGGAGGAAAGGCGAGTACGGTAATAGACTACGTGCTGGGAGACGAGGAAACAAGGGAAGGGATAGAGAGAGTGGAGGTAGGAGATAGAATAGAGTCGGACCATCACCCATTGATAGTGACAATGAAAAGAGGAAGGTTGGGGAAAGAGAAAGGAAGGAAGAAGAGGAGAGGAGCGGGGAACGGCAAATGGTCGGAGGCGATGATAGAAGAGTACAGGAAAGGAGTTGGAAGAATGAGAGTAGAGGGGGAAGGGGTTCAGGAGGCATGGAAAGAGACCACGGATAAGATAAGGGAAGTGATAAAGGAAAGCGAGAAAAAAGGGGGAAGGCAGGAGGTAAAGAGAAGGGAAGGGTGGTGGGACGAGGAATGTAAAGAAAAGAAGGAGGAGGCCAGAAGGGAGCTGAGGAGATGGAGAAGAGGCGAAGGAGACAAGGAAGGATACAGGGGAAAAAAGAGGGAATATCAACGGATGTGCGAGAGGAAAAGGGAGGAGGAAAGAGAAAGGGCGGTGAAGGAGATCGAAGAGGCAAGAACAGAGCAGAAGGTGTGGGAAATAGTGAACAGGGGGAGGAGAAGGAGGAAAAGGATGAATGAGGGAATAGGAGAAGAGGAATGGAAAGAGTACTTTACAAATCTACTGGGAGGAGCGGAGAAAAAGGTAACATGGGGGAAGGAAAGAAGGGAAAGAGAAGGGGAAGAAGAGGAAATAAGTAAGGCAGAAGTAAGGAGGGCAGTGGGGAAGCTGAAGGCGGAGAAGGCAACGGGAATAGACGGGATACCGAACGAAGCATGGAAGTATGGAGGGGAAGCGGGGATAGTGATAGCATGGGAAATTTGCAGGAGAGTGTGGAGAGGAGAGGGCTGGCCACAGGAATGGAAAGAGGGAATAATAGCGCCGATAGTAAAAAAGGGAGAAGGAGAGAAAGTGGAGGAGTATAGAGGAGTGACGCTAATGCCGACGATATATAAAATATATGCAATGGTACTAGTGAACAGACTAGAGCAAGAGGTCGAGAGAGAGAAGATGATCCCACCGAACCAAACGGGTTTCAGGAAGGGTGTAGGAACAATAGACAACATCTACGTGCTGAACCACGTAGTGGGAAGGCAGGTGAACGAAGAAAAAGGGAAATTGGTAGCGCTCTTCGTAGACCTGAAAGCGGCGTTTGATTCGGTGGACAGGAAGGTGTTGCTTCAAGCGATGGAGGAGAGAGGGGTCAGGAAGGGATTAAGGGAAAGGGTGGAGGAAGTACTGAGGGAAACGATAAGCAGAGTGAGAGCAGGGGGGGAGTTGGGAGAGGGTTTCTGGACGGCAAGGGGAGTGAGGCAGGGATGCCCATTGAGTCCGCTGCTTTTCAACCTGCTAACGGCTGACTTGGAAGAGGAGATGAGGAGAGGGAGATGGGGAGGGGTAGAAGTGAGAGGGAGGAGGATATGCACGTTAGCATATGCGGACGACGTGGTGGTGCTGGCAAAAGGGGAAGAGGAGATGAAAAGTATGATAAGGAGAATGGAAGAATACTGGGATAGGAAGAAGCTGGAAGTGAACGTGGCGAAGACCAAGCTGATAAGGTTCAGGAAAGGAGGGGGAAGGAATAAGGAGATAGACTGGAGATGGAGAGGGAGGAAAATAGAGGAGGTGAAGGAATTTAGATACTTAGGATATGTGTTCAGGAAAAACGGAGGGCAAGAAGCGCACTTAAGGGAAAGGGTAAGGAAGGCAGGAGCAGTGATGAGGCAGGCTTGGGGAATAGGAAAGAGGAAATTTGGGAAGGATTGGAAGAGAAGGATGTGGCTCTTCGACACGCTGGTGTGGACGGTGATGAGTTACGGAGCAGAAATATGGGGTTGGGAGGAAAGAAAGGAGATAGAGGGGGTGCAGGAGAGATATATCAGATGGACGTTAGGAGTGGATTGGGGAACGCCGGGATATATGGTGAGGGAGGAAGTGAAGAGAGACAAGATCAGGACAAGGGCGGCGAAGAGAGCATGGAATTACGAAGAGAAGCTGAGAAGTGGAAAAGGGAGCGAAATAGCGAGAGAGTGCCTGGAGGAGGTAGAAGAGAGGGAGAGGAGAGGGGAGGAAAGGAAATCCAAATGGGAAGAGGAGAGGAGAAGATTTAGGGACAAGTTCGGACAGGAAGGGAGAAGCAGGGAAAGAGAGAACTGGGAAGAGGTAGAGAAAGAGGACAGGAGACAGCAGGAAGGGGAAAGGATGGAGGAGATACAAGGATCGAGGTACAACAGGTGGTACAAAGAGATAAGAGTAGAAGGAGTCCCGGAGTACCTAGGAGGAAAGTGGAGCGAGGAAAGGAAGAGAAGAGTAGCGAGGTACAGACTGGGAAATGAGATGAGAGAGGGCAGGTACTGGGAAGAGGAAGAGGACAGGAGGTGTAGATTGTGCGGGATAGAAGAGGAGACGTGGGGTCACACGCTAGAGGTGTGCGGTAGGGAGGCAGAGGAAGAGGAGGAGAAAGGAGTAGCAGAGAGGGTGAGAGAGATTTTGGACGGAGCAGGCAAGGGAGAGGAATGGATGAAAGAGATGGAGAAACGAAGGAAAGAAAGAGGGTGGTATGGCAGAAGTGGAATGGGATGAATGAAACGGAAACGGAAGTCGGAGAGGAGGGAGTAGGAATGAGAATGCGTAACTAGGCTAACTAGGTTAAGAGACTAGGATAAGGAGAGAGGAAGAGAAGGAAGTGCCGGTAACCCTTCGGGGAGGCCGTAAATATATACATACATACATACAGTAGGGTTTCCCCTTAAGCTTATGATTTACATTTCATGCAGTTCAATGTTATTGTTTAGTTTTTGGAGCCAACGTTAAACGTTGTAGTAAACTACCACGTTTGTTCCGAGTTATGAGTTTAAAATACCTACGTGAATATTTTGATATGCTTAATTCAGCCTCCGACATTATTTGCCACGTGCTTGTCTGCTTGTATATAACTTCCTACCTATACTGACAGATAGCGGGTCAACAATTCACTAGAGTGTGTTTTCGGGAGTGAAGTACATGTTTTGTTCATAAAAAAAAAATTAGAAAACTGAAAAAATGCAACTTTTTTATTATTGGATGTACCAAACGGACTCCGTCCGTCGTTCTGACAGTAGGTTGTTATTAACAGATCCCGCGAATCTGTAAACCGCATCGTGTGGAAAACCGCTAGAACTAAGGATAGGATTGCGCTGAGACAGCGGATTCCGTCGACCATGGAGCTACCAGTGAGCGCCCGCGGCCAGTGCAAAAGGGCTCCTTTTGCTGATAGGAAACATCACTACGCGGTCCGTCGAGGGCTAGCCGACGAGACCGCAAAGATAGTCATCGCCTGACCGTCAGCTTCGATAGTCATTCGGTTGACTGACTCATTTTACACCGATATCCCCATTATTACTCCTTCGAGTCGCGTAGAGTCGCTTTAATTATCTATTGTAGATCGTGGGAATAGAAACAGCTTTTAATACATCTTTAGTAGATTCTTTAATCATTCATCTAGATTCAATCGAACCCAACATGTCCCTAAACGACTCGCAGAGTCGACGCGCCGCTCCCTACTATTTTCGAAAACTGAGGATCCAGCTCCTCGGATCGTAACATTAGTGAATTAGGACTAATTATTTTATATTTTTTTGCTTACTAATTTGACCGTAATTAAAAAAAAACTAATATGAGATTATTATTTCGATCATATGGAGAAGTTAGTGAAATGAAGTCTTAATACCATGCGGGTTTTCAATTAATTATAGATTTATTAACATTGCACAGACTGTGAAAAGCGCAATCCGTGTAAATTTCATCATTGCATTGGATAATATATACATGATCACTAAGTTTACAATAACTAATAAGTTTCTACCGCGGCTGTTTCCGAATCAAATTGAATAAACATACCTCGTTCTCAATTTGGATAGGATGATTGACTCATATGAAAACGGTTGACTTGGATTTCTAGAGTGTTTTGAGTCACTTAACAAAGCTAAATCCATACGTTCTTCTATGTATGATCCCAATACCAACTTTCGGATTTTCGACACGGCCGTACTGATACACATTCACGTTTGTAAAATTTCATGATTTTCATGCGATTTTTCTACAACTTGAATAGTTTAATACCATGATTTCTCACCGACTCATTGAGTGGGTATCTATAAAACGACGGGCTCCTAAAAATAAATGAAAAGTGCCTATCAGTTCCTATCTGCAGCGACAACACATTTTTCGAATTACTAATCACTTGAAATTTCAATTAATATGACATTATCTGCAGCGGCATATCGCATTTTTGGGATTCCCTTTCGATGCTTCATCAAACTCATGCTTATATCTGTAATAAGTCCCCAATCACTTTCCAGCTGCGATTTCCTTCATGCGATTCAAGGCTGAACCTGCCTTAAACCAGTTGATTTGTTGTTCGTTGAATGTGTGATTCAACAAGATCTTGTCGACTGTTCCGTCTTTATGTCTAATTTCAGCCTGGAGGCTCTGAAATGATAAAAGATATTAACTTAGATTTACATGGCAAATACATTCATCTCCCTACGATTATTGTATCAGAGATTGACGGAACACGGTGAAAATAGATTACATAAGGACGATTTGAAAAAATCTTTTTCTTCAAAATAATATAGTAAAATTAAAGGTATATTCGCATACTCGATCTACGAATCATATAGTCTCTCGATTTTACTTTTTGTTCTAGCACAAAATGAAACGACAAGAAATGTGAAATACTCACTTTTCCAGGAGCAAATTCGTTAAGACCGAGTAAACTGATCTTATCGGTTGGCTGTATTTTGTCGTAGTCATTGCTGTTGGCAAATGTCAGTGGCAGCATACCCTGTTTCTTCAAATTCGTTTCGTGAATACGAGCGAAACTCTTTACAATTATGGCACGGCCTCCCAGATGCCGGGGCTCGAGTGCTGCATGTTCCCGAGAAGAACCTTCACCGTAGTTTTCGTCACCAATCGTAACCCATCTGACGCCATTCTTTTTGTAAAAACGAGCAACATCAGGAACGCCGCCCCAGTCACCAGTCAACTGATTTTTAATTTTGTTCACTTCGCCATTCTCTGCATTTACAGCCCTGGAAAGTAGCGAATGGTTTTTTCGACCATCTGTTATTTTTAAATATGAAGAATTGTGTTCAGTCATTAACCATTTTTAATTTACAAGTTACGTTCAACTCTGCTCCACAAAAGGCAATAAAATACGTTAGCACTGAACTTATAACGTGTATCGATAACAAAATATTTAGTGGCACACAATTGCATGAATGTGATTTCAGCCTGATTATAGGTACATTTTGGATCGAATTTACTTTTAAACAAATTCAACGTGAATATTTTCATGTTTGTAACAAATTCGAAAGAACAGCACTCGGGGTATTGAACGTATAAAAAACTCAATGAAGAGATCATTTTTCCCACGGTGTTTTCAACAATTTGTTCTCAATAACCTTTGCAGTGGTAGGCGTCGACAGATTAGATTAAAAATTCCAACAGACAATTCAAAAATGCAAACGCGCAATAAGATGGATGACGATTCGATGACAAACAGCTGTTATAGCAAATATTATGGCAAATATAAGAGCAAGTTTACCCGATAAACATGTTATTTGAAATGTTATCCAGATGTCCACGGAACTTCAACCATGGTCCAGCAGCAGAAATATGATCGGTTGTGCATTTGCCTTTAGTTTTAATCAGAACCGTCATATCGATGAGATCCTTGCCATCCCATTTCTCAAACGGCTCCAATAGTTGCAGTCTCTGCGACTTAGGGTCAACATCAACCTTGACAGAAGTACCATCTGCAGGAGGAGCATCATACGTGTCTTGTCCAGCATCGAAACCACGGCTTGGAAGTTCGTCACCTGATGAACAGAAACGTGAGGCTCGTCACTCGTAATAAATAAATCATTTCTACTTCGCGTGATCTACTTCATCTTGATCTAGGGATAATGAAATCATGAGAAATACACGAGCATCCTTTTTCATTATTCTTACCATACGGGTTGTCAAGCAAGAATTCCTTTCCATCTGCTCCCTTCAGTTTGTCCGTGACCGGATTGAAGTCTAAACGACCAGCAAGCGACAGAGCTGTTACGAGCTCAGGACTAGCTACAAAAGCATGTGTTGCAGGATTTGCGTCATTACGTCCTGTGAAGTTACGATTGTACGATGATACAATAGAATTTTTTTCTCCTTTCTTGATGTCCTGACGATCCCACTGGCCGATGCATGGTCCACAAGCATTGGCAAGAACAACACCGCCAAAATCACGAAGAGTTTGAGCCTGTTTAGTAGGTAGTACGAAATTAACAATAGTAAGCAATGAAAGAATGAGAGCAATGAATCTCCATTCGCATTCAGCAGTTTTGGAATATTAATACTTACAATACCGTCGCGTTCGATAGTCGCACGGATTTGTTCAGATCCAGGTGTCACGTTGAAAATAGATTTCGACTTCAGGCCGTGTTTCAGAGCTTGTTTGGCAATAGCAGCGCAGCGACCCATATCTTCGTAAGAACTATTTGTGCAAGATCCAATAAGCCCAACTTTGACTTCGTTTGGCCAACCATTTTTCTGTGCAGCCTCACCTAGAACAAAAAGGTAGTTTATGAACATCTGTAATGCAATACATCAGATAAGCATAATTAAAAGCAACTGCCTGTGAATAATCATCGGCAAAACTATATCCACACACTATACTTCAGCCAGTCCCAGGTTTTTTGTCATATGTGAACGCAAATTCAGTAATAATTAATAATGTTGCCGCCGAACCTGAAATATTATGATCAGGTTACTCGGCTGGTTTCGTTTGAATAGATTTCTATTATATGAAATTGGAGACAACCCAAGCTAGAAAAAAAAGCAGTTAGTGCCTAATTTAATAATGTGTTTATCAGTGTGAGGAATTTATGTATGTCTGTGTGAAGGTATTACGCTTCAAGATAAAATACGTAGATTTGATATCAGTTAGCGTACCTGGATATCGTGACCTGGGTATGCAATATCAAGACGTTTCAACACTAGGAATGATATTGCGTTGCATAATCATTCGCGAGGGGTATTACTAACTTGATACGGAGTATCACAGTGACAGGAATGTTTTTCGCTGTATACATTTGCAAATGATATTCTGCAATGAATTGTGATTTTGAGCTTATCAGCAATGTGATGCTATTGCCAGTATAATTTAAAGTGACCTGAAGACACACTGAAGACATATATTTTACACATGATCATATTGCACGTTATTGATGCTACAATTCAATGTCTTATCAGATATGCCAGAGACAGATTGATTTATTGATCGTCTATCCACAAGTAGTAAAGTTTTATGAAAAATGAATTTTCCAAATTTGTTATGCTTTGATCTTTTCTCTCGTATTTTATACGATAAAATCTTCCACAATGTATCAGTAAATTGTCTTTTTCTTAGTTGTTTTTCCTCGGTATGAAATAAATTAAAAAAAATGCTGATATCATCTTTGTGAATTTTAGAATAAAAATATTCGTTCTGACATATTTATCAAATTATTCGCGAAATCTATTTTATCAGGAAATGTGAGTGTTTACTCACCAAGTTTTGAAATGGGATGTGCCAGATCTGGGGTGAATGGTCCATTAACATGAGGTTCCAACGTTGAAAGATTAATTTCGATGATTTGATCGTACTTGGCATTAGTATCAGCGGTCAGAAGACTTTCCTTATATTGATCAGCAGTAGCTGCGATTTGACTACGTCCTGTTGCTTTCAGATAATCTTGCATACGACCGTTATAGGGAAATAGAGAAGTGGTAGCACCGATTTCGGCACCCATGTTGCAAATAGTAGCCATACCAGTACAACTGATGCTATCTACACCAGGACCGAAATATTCGACAATAGCTCCAGTGCCTCCTTTTACAGTCAAAATACCGGCAACCTGAAACAATTTCCATGTTATGCGACGTGATCATTACAGATGAAGAATGTAACTGATATTCCAGACTGAGTAACGTCTAGAATGAATATTGTACTGAGCAGTCTCACGAGGAATCCTACGATGCCTATAGAAATTAAAACCAATTACAACACTCGAGATGGTCTATCTGGTAAATAGAAGGTAATAGACTTTTCTTAGGATGTATTGAGAAATTAACTCATGCTGTTTGACTAACACTATGGTTTGCGAAAGTATGCCAATAAAACTTACTTTCAATATGACATCTTTAGGACTTGTCCATCCTTTCAGTTCTCCGGTCAGCTTAACACCGATAACATTGGGACATTTCAGTTCCCATGGGATATTAGCCATAACATCAACAGCATCAGCTCCACCGACACCAATGCAAAGACCACCCAAACCACCACCATTGGGCGTATGAGAATCTGTGCCAATCATCAACAGGCCAGGGAAAGCATAGTTTTCAAGAATAATTTGATGGATGATTCCAGAACCAGGATTCCAGAAACCAACACCATATTTGGCACCAGCCGTCTTGAGGAAATTGTAAACTTCCTTGTTTATATCTTTGGCACGCAGAAGATCTTTATCGCCACTGATCTGAGCTTCAATAAGATGATCACAATGAATCGTAGAGGGAACAGCTACCTTGGGGAGACCTGATGAGAAGAAAAAAAATTAAATTGTGTCATCTTCAATTGACATCGATTTGGCAAGATTGTCGTCTCATCACCTTACCAGAGCTGATGAACTGTAGCATAGCCATTTGTGCAGTAGCATCTTGCATAGCAACACGATCTGGTCTTAATCTCAAATAACTGTTGCCTCGAACAATATCTTGCTTCTGAGGTTCATCCAAGTGGGAATACAAGACTTTCTCCGATAACGTCAGTGGTCGATTCAATCTGATACCAAAGTAACAATTTTAATCACGCAAGCGGATTATACAGCAGCGATTAAGACCTTCTAATCCCACATATACAAATATTACCGTTTCTTTACAATTGTTATATTGTTTTCGAGCCTGTCGTAAGGTAGATACGTCGTTTGGTCGAACTTTGACATAGCTACTTTGGCTGCAGCAAAATTCAATGGACTTGTGTTGAAACATCTTTGCTGGATATCGACTGCTATTCCAGCAAGCCTCTTGAATAACAAAAGAAATAGAACGTCATTAATGCAAAAAAACAGTTGGGTAAATGAAATTTCATCCACCAATGAATTTGTGTGGAAATGTGTTAAAAGAAAAGACTTCAAACAATTGCTTCTGTTGTATATATATAGAGTGTGGATGCAACGAATTCTTTGTTTTTTTTTTTTTTAGTAAAGGTATCTCACTTTTCTCTAATGAAGCAGTCTTCTCTCCATATGAAACACTATATACCTTGTAGGAAAATTGTGTGGGCACGCATCGTAAGTGTTGGAGTGTTCATGTGTTCCTGCTATTTATATACATGTATGAGGGAATGTCGAGTCATCTGCACACTGCGTGATTACTTCAGGTTGTGATTGTGATTTGATTGTGCGTATACTGATAGTATAAGAATTGAAACTTTATTTGCCAATTTAGTCAAAAGTTAATAAAACAATTAATTATCATCCATTGGAAAACTCGGCCAGATTAAAATAGTATAAACAATTTTCAATAGTATTTTTATTGTACGAGTTGATTTTGCCTGGAACAAGCGTTATAATTTCGATCATCAAATGTCTGATTACCCAAACGAAGTTCACTAGCAATTAGTTCGGATCAACGAGGTTCCACTGAATAGCTTGTTATAGATTGCACTATTCTACTAGCTAGCTATGATTATTGTATCTGTTTACCCTGTTATACAACGAACGGTAAAACATAGTTCTGAACAGACTGAAAACAAATTTTTGCATTCTAAACGATGATAAATAGCTCATTTAGGATATATTAGAATTAGGATATATAGGAAAAGTATGCATTGAAATTCACATTGTTCATTATTATTCATTTTTGTATGTTTGATTTTAAAATTTCATTGCGCGTAGCTGACATGGTGTCACGTTGATTTGTTATATTTATTTAAAAGGCAGTAAAGGCCCAAATATCAATTCGTACGGCGTGATTCGCATTACTACGTACATAACCTAAAAACCCCCAGAATCGATATAGTTTTTCGGCCCGACGTTACGTAATGGATTTCTGAACTTTATGCTATTTATATTAACAGGCTTTCCAATGTTACATGCGCAAAATAGCTTTCAAACATCGTGCATCGCTGCCGATTCGACATGATTAATAATTATGATGAATATAATCGTAATTCAGTGCGCGATTATCAATTTTTGTTCATTGGATTTTCTATGAAATTTTCAACGAACTGCAAAGCCAACGACATCTTTGAATTCGCTGAAAATTTCTGTTTCTCTTGGTTAGTCGATTGTTCGTAGTTATTTAAAGTTTCGTGGAGAAATATTGTCAAATTGATCCCCGATTGATAAATGGTAGTTGAATTTTTTATGCCAAACAGGCTGTCCACTACTTAGCAGATATTCGATAATTTTCGTACGTATTCATTTTTTCACACCGAATCGACAGACACGTGTCAAAGTATAACCACCTAATCGAATAACAACTCGTTTTCCAAGCGTAAGATAGCCGCTTTGATGTAAATATTCATCCCACAGCGATGAAAGGCGTGAGACATTGTTCGACCTCTGAACGAGGTCGAGAAGGTTAATCTTCGTCTGCTTATACAAGACGGTCGATGATTAATTTTAACAGTCACGTTAAAAGCATCGAAATAAAGATTCGATTATTGTTTTCTGTTCGCTATTTAAATCGCCGTTGGATTGCCGTTAATCATTGTTACAATATATCGTACCTGGGCCATCAAAACGCGAACCGAATAAGACATGGTTGCTTGTCGAAGTATGAACGTGTCACGTTACTTAACAAGGTGCGATGCGCAAGCGTTGCAGTTTCAGACTCTGTGGCAGTTCCTCTTAAACCGGCCACAAGAGAACTGAACCCAACCGAACGAAATTGTACTGAATTCGATATTCTGATCAATTCTGATTGAGAAGGCTAGTCGCTCCCAGGGTGCGGACACTTCGTACACCCCTCCGCTACTTAGCGTGGCATCCCGTGGTCCGGAGTCTGTTCCCGATTGATGAATCCGCAATCTAGGAATTTTTCAAACCACCAATCAGAGACGTCCCGGCCTTAATGGCTTGCGGAATACTTTTTTACTGCTGTCCTATGAAGCTAAATTTATAAGCATGGAATGATCGACAGCGAACTGCTTTGTTCTGTTCTGGCGCCGAGTACGAAATGTAAGACTGTGATTGCTCGATGCAGTGTTGCCAATCGTACGATAATTATCGTACATGTTCGATACTTTCGTACTAGCGAAATGTAAATATATCTTACGAACTTGTAGTCTGTAGGTGCAACTGATGTCGACCAGGATCCTAGGGAGATGATATTTCCCTGTAGAGGGCACTTAGTGCATCACCAACGATACTATCAAATAATAAATTTAGTATTGGGTGCAGTATGTGTTCACGATAACATTGAGTTATTTATTTTTTTACAAGAAATCTTTTTTTTCTAAATATTTGGAAATTTACGATAATTTTGACTTAGGTGTGATAATTTTACATCCCTAGTATAATCTGCGCTACCCTTAAGATTGGCAACACCGGTAGAAAGTGAGGTAGCATTGGATAGCACTCAGGTAGGACAAGTATAATTGGAAAACAATGTCTGCTTACAGTGTTTCGCCTAGTTTTTGACAATTATTTGTGTGAATAATGTTGGACTGAATTTGCAGATTACGTCGGTGAATGTTTTAAATTTATCAAATAACAATGTAAATAAAACTTTTCAAGTGAACAAAGCTGATACATCGATTAATGTGCAGTTCAAGGCATTCGTAAACTAAATAAAGCTGATCCGCGCATCCGAAGTTGAATAACCTATCTATAACCCCCAGCGGAGGTCGCTTATTTATACTTATTAATACATGTATAACATGTATATAATGACAATGTCAATTTAGTTTACAAATGCCTTCACCCATTAATTAATTTATCTACTTTGTTCACTTAGAAAGTTTCATTTAGATTGTTGTATATTAAATTTAAAACACTTACTGACGTAATCTGCAAATTCAGCACAAATATTTCACAACACTAACTTTTTTTACAAAAATAATTGTGAAAAACCAGGCGGAACACAGTAACTAAACAATATTTTGCAATGATACTGGTGGTACCTAAATGCTACCCAATGCCACCTCACTTTCTACAAAAAGCGAGGTATCTTTCAACTCAGTTGCCAGGTAGCTTTCAGCATTTCAGATATCTACGCATACCTGCATCGGCTGCACGTACAAACTACAAATTCGTAATATATATTTACATTAAACTTATTGATAACATATACTCCACAAAAACAATATAAATGTAAAACATGCCGCCAAGTCCCACAATATCCCACTGGGGAAAAATATGAAAACCTATGGCCAGTCTCTGTTGTGAAATCAGAAAATAGCGCTAAGCACCTCGGCATCGCAAAGTCGGATCGCGATGATTCGTGTAGTGATATCGAAAAATCATTTCAAGATCTATATACTTGATGGGCACATTCCTTTCTCCCAGTCTGCAGCCATTCGTTAACGCTATGTTATGAATCATCAAACATGTTTGTAGACGAACGCAACGCCATCATTAATTACAAATTATTGTGTAGTACAGTATACAATTGCATTAACAAGTTTTAAAATTATTAATTTAGTAGACATTCAACGTTTTGGATTCTGCTAACAATTGCTGTTACGAGCTCTATGTATACTATAGTATATACCTATAAAGCTGATACATTGGTAGTACTCCTGTTGCTGTATTAAATCATAAAAAATTACGGACACTCAATTAAATGGTTCCAAATGATCTGGTTAATGTTGTTGCTGGTGAATCTTCATGTACAATAACGCCAGCTAAATGTCAATTGAAGATAACTCTTTCTGAAAAGGGAACTTCCAGTTTCCAATAACATGTTTTGATGCGTTTGAATGAGAATGTTTATCTCTCTAGACATCAGAAATGCTTTGTATCATTACTCACCAAACTCGTATATACTCGTGACTTTCCTGCATAAAATATCGGATAGAAACTATACGTCGCTATCACAAATTTTTACAAGGGCTGGTTCTCTTCATGAATTTCAAAGATGTTTGGAATAGCTGGTTGTATTATGGTTTTTGTTATTTTACTTAGATTCAATATTAAAGTAATAGGCATACAAACAATCAACTACCAGCTGACCCAAGTATATTGGCAATAAGTTCAAAATGAAAAATTTCAGTCGACAGTTGAATCAATATGAATTATATAGATTTTCGAATGATTGAAATTTTCTAAAGGTTTGACTTCCCACCAACAATTTCCATTCAAGCATGTCGTAAATGCCCTGGCAGATGCAGATTTTTTACATTTATAATTTTTTTGTGTGGTATTTCACTACTTTATGTAAGTTTCGTTGTATTTACCAGAAGTAAATAATTTTTCAATTCAAATTGGTGCAAGAGTCTACTGAGTGTTTTAATGTTATATTTGTTTATCAGAGTTCTAAGTTTGAATTGCGTTTCGACTTTTCTGTTGTTTTATAAATTCCTCCTAAAACAGGTTCTTTATGAAATAATTCACAATTGTTCACATCTCTTTCTGGTATATTATTAACTCTGCTTGTTGTACTATCGCAGTCCATGATATCGTTATAGTTTGTTGCGAGTGCTGCTGCTGAATGTTATCACGAGGCGAATCGTGGTTATTAAAAGCGATATTTTGTTCTGTATCAGATAGTTGAATTTTAGTGATGCATAGGAAGTATTGTATCTCATTATTTTTTAATATCTGTGAAACATGTTTTCGCATGAGCCTAGCATGAGATTCTAGGGCAGCGGCAGCGGCGTACACAGGGGCAGATGCAGGGGCAGCGGCAGAAGCAGCAGCGTTCGTCGAAGCAGGGGCAGGGGCAGCGGCGACAGGCACAACAGTCGCATGGTTGAAATCAATAAACTGTACAAATAAAATGAACCATGCAATTCATCGAATTTTTGCTAATTCATAATATCATGTGCTAATATGAGAGCTTACGCTATCGAATGATACTACTCTAGGTAACAAATATAATTTTATTGAGATGTGACTATAAACGTGTGACGCGTAACGCGAATACGAATGAATGAAGATTGATTGAATGTTAAGTTATTTTTGTAAGGATTTGGAATAAACGAATTTGAAGAATTGCAGACTCGTGAATTAGTAAATTGATCTTACCTTTCTGAGGGTTGTTGCTCGACTGCAAAAAAAAAACACCGACGAGCCGCGACAACCATGTTGTCTACAACTCTTTCTTTTTAAATTTGCCTCGTTACCCGCAACGACGTAGATATCACAGCTTGGTTCGCGACTGCGAGCACCCAAAACAGAGGTCATATAACAGAACCTGCATCTTGTTCGTCAGTTGATTAATCTTCGAATTTAATAAAGGCCGGACGTAACAATAGCTTTAAAAACCTTATTCCACGAATTCGTACAATCCCAATCACCATCATTTTTACAAGCATGTAAATTTATTCTACTCTTTGCTGGTTGCCTGCGTTGTAAATATAAATTCAGCGAAGATATTGATTCCAAATATTCCGTGATAATTTTCATTGTGGTGGCGCTCTGATTTCTACAGTTTAGAGTCGATTTGATAACACAAATTGAGTTTCAACCTTTAATAAAACACTCGATTTCAATGTAACCAGGGCAAGGCTATTTTTTTTCAGCATCAGCAATACCAAGATTCAGATGACTAGTCTTTGCATCAAATCATTTTTAAATATCTTCAGAAGTTTGGTGGCAGAACAATCCGTGGCATTCAAATGAATCATCTGCAACAACTCCGTTCTCATAATTAATGCCCTTGGTTTGACGTAACGCACTATCAATGATAACTATTTGTCGTTTGTCATATCGGATATTTCGTCAATACGAACTGGAAAAGGTGTCACTTGCAAAATTTGTTACATCTGGGCGGACTCTCCAAGACCAACTACACTGTTTATGATATTCGTCGCTTTAGATCGACGTTCGCTCATCGCTTGCAAAACTGACGGTTTCGCCCCTGTAGTTTGAAACAAATCTAGTATCATTGGCGCAAGCGACATGGGAATATTATGCTTGGCCAAGAAAGTCGCAAATCTAATTTCAGCAGCCTGAACTCGTTCTTTAAAGTCAAAACCATCCGAAGCAGAAGATGAATTTGACTTATGAATGCTTGCTGCCGAAACACCTGAACTAATGTTGGAAGATACAACCAAACTATCCATACCTTATGCTTCTCATTTTTTAACATGTAACCCCGACTTGAAGTGCCGCTTTGTTTGAGAAGGTCCACAAGACATGATGGAATTACATGGGATGCAATAAAACTTTTTATTCTCTTCAACTACCTCCCTGACCCACCTTCTCTATTCTGGATGATCATCGTACCATTGATATTTAAATGTTTTTGATGACATTGTTGATATTTTATTTGATGGCTCGGACGGATCCATATCTGATCTTGAAATGTAAACGATATTATCAGCATCAATGGTACGACATGAATGACAAACGTGAGTATCGATCGACAAACAAAACGTCAGAAACTTAAAACACACGATATTCCCAGTTACACAATTAGAAAAGGTGAATAAACGAACAGAACACTTCAATTTTGGAGGTAATACACGAGAATGTCAGCCGAAACAAAGCACACAGCGGTCTAAGAAATTTCGAACATTTAAAAAAATAATCGAAATCTAGATGAGCACCACACCACTGGAATTGATGGAACACACAATAATTGTATTACTTTAATGATATCGATGCTAGATAAAATGAACTCTACACCTACGCTAGTAACGATATTGTCGATCCAACGAACTTTACAACACTGTGTTGTAATTTCGGACTGGAATTCTTTTATGTTGAACAAGTTGATAGACACTGTAATCAAAAATCGTGTATTCAGGGCCAAAGCAGACAGAAATCTTTGGTGCATGATAGAAGTTTTGCTACTGATTGGTGAAATTCGCAAGGCGTTTTTTTATATGAATCTTTGGCGCATTCAAGAATGGTGCAGTCATTATAAATCATTTGAGTGCCTAAAACGTATTTTTCCATCTAGCCAATGTAAGGACAAGAAAAATGATGCAGAGTTAATTCTTTTAAAATTAGGTTGGTGGCCTCCGTGGCATTTGACAGTACATTACGCAACTAGTGCGTAAAAAGAATTTTCCGTGAATCTTTCAAGAAGATCGATTGGAAATTGCGTGAAACGGATTTTCAACCTGGCGAGAAATGACCCATATTGGCAAAAAAATGATTGATTTTGTTTCATTTCCTGACTCGATCAGATCTCGCATCTCGCGTTGAGCGAAAAGAAAACGAGGCGATATTACCAATGATACGCACAGTCCGCACATTCGCGGCATTTAAATGTTTGGTATCGCTCGGCTCTATTCGGAAACCCGAACGTCGGCTATCACACAACAGCAGGCAGCTGCTTTTCGCATGTGGTATCATGTGGTATTGTGTGGTATCCAGCACGTCGTATGGTAGGGCCGCCCGATTGATAACCTTGAATAATGCCGAACGATGCTTCGGGTTCGTTCGGTCTTCCGAAACATTCCGAAGCGAGCCGAATGCCATGCGCCACACCAACTTGCCGCTGCTCGATTGCAGTGGTGCAGTTTGGTCCCGTTTCTGGCAGCACAGTCACAGGCTGGGACCACCTCACCACGCGAGTTATATCTCCTGCCTCTAGCCTTCTTAGTTATACCTTGTCTGTAGCTTTTTTGGTTTACAGTAGTCTACAGTTCCGTATTCCGTAAATATAGTATTCTGTATAAATACAGTATTCTGTACATACAAACAGCACCGTGGCCATGAGCTAGTGTTAGTGTGTTTTAACATGACGGAACGACTATCCACGAAAACTACGGCTGCTGACAGTAAAAATCATCCTAATACAACCTCCAACGACTCGAAAAATCCATTCGCTTATTTGGATCGAAGCGAATTTACTTCTGAAAGGTTCAAAATCGAAGTACGAGGTTTGCCTAAGTATTATGGTATTAGTGAGCTTAAAAGATTTTTAATCGACAAGTTGGGGCTGAATTTGAATAAGATCAAACCTCCAAAAAAAAGCGGTGGATGGGTTTATATATGTTTTCGCAGCGATGAAGATCGTGCCAAAGCTATCACAGCTATAAATGGTATTCACTGGAAAAATTCAACACTCACCGCTCAGGTAAAATTGGTTCGCCAAATTGTAAAAAATGGGATGTATCAATCACATTAATTAATCAATGAATCCATGTAATCTCTCAGGTGGCCAAACCTGCGCCAGACCCATTTGTTAAACGGAAACTAGAACAAGTTGAGAATAATGGTAAAAAGCAAAAAGTACAGGACGATTATATTACGGGTACACCAGCTGAGCGCATTAAATCCAGCACCACACCATTATGGAATGTACCCTATGAAGATCAGGTAACATTTTTTTATTCCCTTCGAATTTTCGTTTGTTTCTGTTTCCCTGATCATCGTATATTACTGATAATTGTCATTGTGATCTTCAGCTGAAATTAAAGCATAAGGAAATGAAGCAAGTATTGATAAAACTTGGTGAACAGTTGGCTAAGCAAAATACTGAGTTGCATCAATGGATAGAATCCCAGAAAAAAAACCATGACGGAATGATATGTGATCTGATGCCAATTCTGCAGGCTGAAACTATCAACGGTTACAGAAATAAATGTGAATTTACAATCGGTAGGTCTAGCTGAAATATGATTTCGACTTACGTTAAATAATGATAAGTTGGTGTAATTTTCTTAGTAGCTTTCATGAAAACATCCAATGCTATAAAAACCGACTGTACTGATTAGCATATCTTGTGGATAGGTTGGATGCTAGGTATAATGCGACCATTTTTCAAATTGTAAAATTGCACTTGTTCTAGGTAAGGGTGAGATGAATGGCGAGCCAACTATTGGTTTCAGATTAGCCAGCTATGCTTCTGGATGTACATCAGTTGGTCCAGTTGATGAGCTCCAACATATTCCACCTCGCATGATCGAAGCTGTCAAAGTAAGTAGATAAACATCAGTCAATTTAAGGCAGTAGTCTGGTCTAGAAATTTGACAGAATCGATTTTTTTTTCATTTTATTATTCTTTAAATCTTTTTTAATACGCTCGTGAAAACCGTTTATTGATATTTCAAAAATTAGCAGACTAATAGAAATTATAAGCAAGCCACGTGCTCGGATAGTGTGGTCGGGAAGCAGCTGTGCGCTCGTTCCGAGAAACGTTACTGTCTCCTCGGGCTCGTAACATTTCTCAGAATTACTTCCCATTTTTACGAATGGGAAGAAATAGTAATTTATGGACCTGGTTTGGCAGTTTAACTAGTAAGCATCGATAATTTAATTTAAACCTCATTCAACGGTATTAACATTTTAAATGCGTTTATCTCAGAATTATGTTTTTCAAGTCGGTGCCCAAGATATCTCGATAATTAATTGACCGATCGAGCTCAAATTTTGCACATACTTAGGTAGTCTCTTTCTGAGGACTGGTACCAGAATTGAGTCAAACAGAAATTGCGCCGATATTTTATAACTCGTCGAATACCCGAAAATGTATGAAATAACGTTAATCAAAGTTTAATCGGCCGCCATTTTGTAGCACATTTTTTTAAAGTGCTAATTCTAGTACTATTGCTCAGAATACTCATACAGATTTAGAATATTTTTTTTGGATGCATACAACATCACCCAGAGGGGGACCGATTGAGACGATTTCCGGTGGACCATGTTTTAAAAATTAAAAAACTATATGAAAATATTGACATTTTTTTTTTTAATTTAAAGATATTCTCAAAGAAACAATCAATACGTATGTAAAATTTCATCAAGCAACTTCAACGGTTGAAGATTTATTTATAAACCAGACTACTGCCTTAAAAAGTAATTACGACTTCAGTTCTATAAATTTAAGCAAGTGATTCACACGAAAAAACTATCCTATCATGTTTTAGGTACTGGAAAAGTTTGTCCAAAAATCAAACCTCCCTGTATTCAATCCAGTGGATCAGAGTGGTCACTGGCGTCAGTTAACTGCTCGTACTACACGTACGGATCAATTGATGTTAATAATTGGTGTGCATCCTCAAAACCTCAGTGCTGAAGCTCTGGAGGAACTCAAACTTGAGATTCGAGAATTTTTTGTCAATGGCGATGGAATGGCAATTAACGTTACGTCGTTATATTTTGAGACGATTAAGAGAAGGTTAACTTTTTAAATCATAATCAAGTATCTCGTTCGATGTAAACATTGGCTCTGATCTATCTTTATTTTTTATTGCCACCACCTTGGTGATTGGAATTTTCCAGATCAAGTTACATTTTCATTGCGTTTCAATGATTTATATTCCTTTGATTCGATCAACAAAATGTTTAAAGATTATTAGGTAAATGCAGATTTATCTTCGGAAGAAAAAAATATACCAGTAGCAAACGTATAACAAATTCACTCGACGATTTTGGTTCTATTTTTCATTGAATCTACTCCTATAGGAACAGTAATGACCAATTTTCTATGATAATGATATTTATAGGTAAACCTTGCTACTATATGAATGATAATATTATTTTCTTACAGAGATGTCGGTGGTAGCGGTGGCACAGTCTTAAGTCATCTTAGCGGTAGTAAATATATCGAAGAACAGTTACTATCCATGACGTTTCGAGTATCTCCTAGGGCTTTCTTTCAGATTAATACTTTGGGTGCTGAAATACTCTATAAAGCTGCAATTGATTTAGCTCAACCAACTGTTGATACCACAGTGTTAGATATTTGTTGTGGTACAGGTACAATTGGAATCGCATTTGCAAAGGTTGATATTTATTTATTTTATCTTCGTATTTGATTTCATGCTTTATATACGAATTTGATACTATGGCTATTAGAGATACGAAAGCAGTGTCAAGAAATAATATTACGTGATCCTTATGTTCCAGCATTGTAAAGAGATACTTGGATTGGAAATGGTAGAAGATGCGATCTGTGATGCGAAAGAAAATATAAAATTAAATAATATTGAAAACTGTGAATTTTTTGTTGGTAAAGCCGAGGATATATTGGCGCCAGTTATCCAACGAGCAACGAGCCCCAATTTAATAGCAATAGTGGACCCACCGCGAGCTGGATTACGTACGTTCAAACAAGTTTATTTTTTGTTTATTTCGTCTTGACATCTTTCTTACAGTTGAATAATTTTTAGATGAACGTATTTTTTTTCGCGATACAATTTTAGATTAATCCATTATTTTTCTGTTACAGATCAGAGAGCATTGGTATCTTTGAGAAAAACTAAGAAATTGAACAAATTGGTTTATATTTCTTGTGATCCTAACGCCGCTATTCGAAATTTAATTGATTTGGCTCGTCCGACGTCCAAACAATATCTTGGGGATCCATTGGTACCAGTTAGAGCAGTATCGGTCGACATGTTTCCACATACAAAACATTGCGAACTCGTCATTTATTTGGAACGATTGTCCGCGACAAAGAACGTTTCTAGTCCTACGTGACGCATTTTGTGAATGTATATGGAGATAGAAACAACGGAAAAATATATACTTCAATTGAAAAAGTTTTCATATAAATGATACATTTTTTCTCCAGTCAATTTCCATTTAACTTTTGTTCTCTATACATGCAGTTCACGTGACTACTGTTCTATATCTTATAATTCCTTAAATAATTGCGAAAAATTGCATTTGATCGTAATTATAGGTGGTAAATGTGAATATTTCATTGTACTTGACGCTACTAGCCATCTGTGGGAGAACCGGATCGAGGAGAAAGTCCCTAGAATTCAGGGTTATCATATGGGTTATTACACTAATTACTCAGGTTAATTTAATAATGAAGATACAATTTGCAGCCTTTCCGAAATGAAAAGGAGTATATTTATGAGATCTCCAAACGATTTAGAACAAATTCATGTACAATTTTTTTTCTCCAATCATGTGATTGCTAACTATACGCGTGATCTAATTGAATTGATTATAAATTATTACATTTTTTCCAAATTATAAAAATGTTTTCCCAAATATCCTCAAACAATTCCCTAACGATTGCAATCAATATTAATTGATAAGTTTTTGATTTTCCAAGTACGCGCAGGCTCACTCCCGGTGCTGACGCACCGAATCTCTTGCTCGACCAATCGAAACGCAAGGAAAGTTTCCCAACCACTGATATATATATATATACTAACTGCATACGAGCAGTGCAGCCAAATCGTGGACCGACCGCGCCCCATTCAATCAAACAGCAGCACGTTGGTGTGTTGCAAAGCGTTCGGCTCGCTTCGGAATGCTTCGGAAGACCGAGCACGCCCGAAGCATCGTTCGGCAACGCTCAAGGTTACGAATTGCTCACCCCCACCATGCAATCCGCTGGCTACCATACCCGAAAATCAGCAGCCTATCGGTGTGATAGCCAACGTTAGGGTCTCCGAATTGCTCCGAATCGAGCCGAGCGAACCCGAAACATTTAAATGCCGTGAATGTGCGGACCCATGATGCGGACTGTGCGTACTTACGACTGAAAATCTCATCTTGTTGCCTTTTCGCGCAGTGTTAGTTGCGAGACTCGACCGAATCAGGAGATGAAACAAAATCAACCATTTTTTCGTCAATGTACGTCACTTCTCGCCAGGTTGGAAATCCGTTTCAGGGCATTTCCAGTCAATCTGCTTGAAGGATTTAAGGATTTAAAAGCCTTTTTACGCGGTAGTTGTGTAATCTACTATTTCAAACGCGACATTTCTGCATTCAATTCTTTCCACGTCACCCGGTAGGTACAGTACATGGTACGCGTTTTTTTATGTGGTATCCCCAGTAGGCGTAATCTTCGTTGAAGATTACGGTAACCCAAAATGAGATAGGAAAATATGGAATTTTCAGTAAAATGACTGCGTATTCTCGAATTCGTCAACGATTAACATCAAGAAACGCCTAGCGAATTTCACTTATCAGTTACCAAACCTTGATTATGCAACCGGAGATTTCTGTTTGCTCTGGGCACGAATATAGGATTTTGTGTTACAATGTTTATCAACTAGTTCAATATAAAAGCAGCTCCAGTTTCCGGTTGCAACACAGTCTTGTGAAGTTCGTTAAATCGCCAGGATCGTTACTCATGTAGGTGTAAAGTCCATGTAATTCTCCGATGTCGTATGGACTTTCTCAAATAGATAAGCACTCCAAATCAGGGTTACATTTGGAAAAATTAGAAGCATTAGGTTTGGATAGTTTGGTTGTATCTGCCAACATCAGGTCAGAAGCTTCGGCAGCAAGCATTCATGAGTCAAATTCATCTTCTTCCGATAGTTTTGAGTTCTAAGAACGAGTTCAGGCTGCCGAAATTGGGTTTTCGACGTTCTTCGCCGAGCATAATATTCCGATGACTCTTGCGCCAGTGATGCTAGATTTGTTTAAGAATACAAGGAAGGAACCTTCAGTCTTGCAAGCGATGAGCCTAGGGAAAATTAAAGCTACGAAAATTATAAACACCGTCGTTAGTCTCAGGGAGTCCGACCGGGTATTTGAAATTTTGCAAGTTACACCTTTTTCGGCTCATATTGACGAAACATCCGATACGACGAACGACAAATGGTTGACATTGTGGGTACGTTACGACGAGCCAACGCGACATTGATTACGAGAACGGAGTTGTTGCAGATGATTCATTCGAATGCCACGCATTATTCTGTCACCGAACTTCTGAAGGCATTTAAACATGATCTGACGCAAAGACAAATTTCTCTGAATCTTGTTATTGGTCTCGGCTGTGACGATGCCTCAGTGATGATCGGGAGACGTAGTTCTTTCAATGCGATGCTGAAAAAAAGTAGCCCCGCCCTGGTCACATTGCCATTTGTGTGCCATTCTCTGGCATTACTTGCGAGTGCTGCGTGTGGAGCGATTCCGCGTGAAATCGAGGGTTTCATTAAAGGTATTACAGCATTGATTAACGGAAGTCCGAAACGAACCGCTATTTTCCGTGAATTTCAATTTCCATTTGAAGATCGTCCATCAAATATTGCGAAATATGCTGAAACCCGATGGTTCACGCGTCACAATTACATTGTAAAAATTCTTCATAATTGGGTGGAACTGCAGTCACTTCTAGGTGAACAATGTTCAGAGAAAGTTCATGGAGCGCATGAATTGCTTTCCGTCATGAGTAAACCCATGAAGAAATCGTATTTTCTGTTTTCGGAATTTGCTCTTGACTTTTTCGATAAGGTCAACGCGCGTTTCCAAGGGCAGAAAATGTTAATTCACAAACTTCAATTTTCTTCGAAGGATTTGCTTCTGGAGATGTTGGAGAAGTTCGCGAAACTTGCGCTGTTGCGCCCTGAAATATTCGATGCACGCGTGAGGCACATCGATTTCAAAGATTGCGCAAATCAATGCGCTTTACGTGATGTCGATGTTGGATTCGAATGCAATGAAGGGCCAACTCGGTTCGGGAATTTTGCGAACGGAAACCGATGCAGTACTGCAAAATTGCCCTGAATTTTATGCGATCATTGCCACGCAAATTCGTAATCGGCTTCCCTTCAACGATACCTTCTTGAAAAACCTCACGGTTTTTGAGAATCGAGGTGCATTGTTGGATCCCCATCGGGAAGGGACGCTGGCACGCGTGATTCAAGTTTGCGAACGACTGGATATCCAACATCAGAGATCCATTGGCGAAGAGTGGCGTTCCTTACCGATACGCGGTCAGTTCTGCCGTGAAAGAACGGTGGTGCAAATTAACATTCGACGAAATGTGGATCGAAATTTACTTCAGCACTTATTTCTATGGAACTGTCCGATATCCAACCTTGCGTTCGCTGGTCGGAAAAGTGAGAGCACATCCTCATCCGAATGCTGCGGCTGAAAGGGAATTTTCTCTCATCCCGGACGCGAAAACGAGGGAAAGGAATGGGTTAGGTGCTACAACCTTGAATGCAATTTGTGTTATCAGGTCGGCTTTGAAATTTAGAAATGAGAGTGCCGCCACAATGACAATCACTAGGGATGATTTGAAAGTAATGTCTTCTAAACATTTGTATTCACAACCCGAGCAACCACCAAAGAGTAGGTTAAATTTAAATTCATGTGAAAATGATGGTGATTCGGATGTGTATGAATGCGTGAAGTAAGTTTTTTTTTAGTATTTATCGGGAAGTGGGGTTTATTTTCGATTTTTTGGACTTTTATACACGATGTAAAGTTAGTTGTTCCAAATTTTTACTTCTTTATTTATGTCTGATGTATTCAAATGTTTTGTGGGGGACAGTGAGAGGCAAGGGGACTCACTCTAATTAAACACCCCGAAGTGAGAGGCAAGGGGGCTTACTGTAATAAAGCACCCCAGTAACGAAACAAAAGAGGGAATTCGCGTAATTTTCTTTTAAAACGAAAACTAATTTTTTTATTAGAAAATTAGACTAGCTTACTGCATGATAGCAAAACTTTCTTCAAAATTATTGGTATGAATGAAATTATTTTTGGTCGCATTCGGTTTCTTCTGAGCTCATCATTGGGTTGTGTACATTGACATGGAGGATTATATAGTTAGTTGATCGAATAGTTTTCTTTTACCTCGTATTTGGTTTTAGATATCATTAGAGTCATTATACTAGAAATTCCTTTCATTCGTAGCTCATTTCGGGTTGATCTGATCTTCAACGTGGATTATGCCTACTGGGGACACTACATAATAAAAAACGCGCACCACGTACTTTAACTCCCGGGTGACGTGGAAAGAAGTACATGCAGAAATGTCACGTTTGAAATAGTACATTACGCAACTAGCGCGTAAAAAGGCTTTTAAATTCTTAAATCCTTCGAACAGATTGATTGGAATTGTTGTGAAATGGATTTCCAATCTGGCGCGAAATGAACTTTTTTTCTCAGAATTTGTTTATAACTATTATGCAAAATTCCTATGGAAAAAAAATCTTTTCGCCAAGTATGGCGCGATCGATTGGAAACCGCGGGAAACGGATTTCTAACCTGGCTTGAAATGAACTTTTTTTTAGCATCAGTTCATAACAATTATGCAAAATTTCTATGGAAAAAAAATTCTTCTCATCAAGTATACTTACCGCGATCGATTGGAGATGGCGTGAAACGCATTTCCAACCTGGCGAGAAATGACTTATGTTGATGAAAAAATGGTTGATTTCGTTTCATCACCTGACTCGGTCGAATCTTGCATCTATCGTTGCGCGAAAAGGCAACGAGATGAGATTTCCAATCTCGTTTCAGTGTTCGGATTCGCTCGGCTCGATTCGGAGACCCGAACGTTGGTTATCACACAGATAGGTCGCTGCTTTTCGCGTGCGGTAGCCAGCACTCGCATGGTGAGGATGAGCAATTCGTAACCTTGAGCGCTGCCAAATGATGCTTCGGGCGCATTCGGTCTTCCGAAGCGAGCCGAACGCTTTGTGCCACACCCACGTGCTGCTGTTTGATTGTAGTGGGTCGCGGTCCGCCTACGATCTGGCTGCGCTGCTCGGACTACGCTATTCAGGCATATTAAGGGGCCGCGAGAGACTTTGCGACAGGGGATAGCGACCGCGAGGCTTATTCTATACGGCTACGGACAGCGCAGGTGTGTCGCGAACAAGTGGCGGAGTCCTGGCCGAGGATGGGGGATGCTTGTACTGATTTTTCGTTACAAATGTTATACATGTAAAATTATATATAATTCTGTGTAATTACATTCAAAAAATTGCTATCTATGTATAAAACAAATTCGCGTTAGTGACACGATTTATAACTCAAGAGCGGATGGACCGATTTTCATGATCTTTGATTTGTTGGATTTGTCCCGGTTACGATTAGCACAATAAATATTGAAACATGGGAACAATTGCAAAAAAAAGTCATTTTGGTCAGTTCTTCGCTAACTTCATGGTTCTAGACCTCTGGTGTTTCAGAATCTATTTATCGACAGATTGCGGGTAACTTCATGGTACCCGACGGACTGATTTACGTATATTTCAAATATTTGTATGTCTCTATGAGTTGAACCACGGATCGTTTGGATTCGCAATCAGACCCGATGTAACGCGGCATGCGGTAAATTTAAGAGGAATTGAAAGACAGTTTTAAAATATATCAATACCACGTTATTTGGCAGTGCGAGGTCATCTTCACGATGAACGATCTTTTGTTTGTCATTATGTTTGTGGCAGACGTTGTCCTGCCAAACCTGACAAAATGGCTCTTTGAAATATATATTTGTGTTAATCACTAATTGAATTTCATTATGAATCCGTAATAGTGAAAATATCGTAGTTTGTGTTGCATTATTTGAATAAAACAAATTTGGATTCTGAATTTTGATGGGCCTCTGGATAATTTTTGATTTTCCAGCCATATCTCTCATACATGTAACAAACAAAGAAAAAAAAATACAATAAACGTGTATCCGTCGTGTTAGTGACACCATTAGATGCCGCAATCTAATCTTTACCAACGAAGCCGTAACGCAATTAGACTTTGAAATATTGCGAATCAATCTACTGCAGATGAACTCGAATTAGCACGAGAAGAGCGCCGCGTTAGTATGGCCCGACTACGTGCTTCGCAAACAGAAGAACAAAGAGAGGCAGTACGTCAAACGGCAAGGTTGGCAATGAGAAATCGCCGAGCTCGTCACACAGATCAAAAACGTGATAATCTTCGACGCGCAAAAAGCAATGTTTCAAGTGTTTATTTGAGACAAGTAGCGCTTCAATATGATTGCACAATTGAAAGCTCGCATCCTTTCGTTCGAATTGGCCAAATGGGGGTTTTGCGCGACCATTGCGGTGCATCGAAGTTTGCTGGAGAAATGCTAGGGATTGTGCTGTTTCAGTGGCAAGGTGAAATTACCATTATTGCCCACGCCACCTGAGCCACTGCGTTGATTGCTTCGTGGTGAAACACCAGAATCACGATATTTTCTATCGAACACTCGAAGATAAAACATATGTTTCTAAATGACTTCATTTGGAGCAAAAATTACCGAAGAACGCGGATTCAAACCAACATTTAAGGTGATTTCTGCTCGAGAGAGTGCACGTTACTTTCGCGCTAGTGATAATAAATCAGTAATTCGGACTTCGCCAGCGATCTTACAGATCCAAGGCCACATTCACCTTCGAATTGGATCATTACAACCGCTTGAAGACGCAAAGCAGAAAGTCATCTAAATTTACTTCATCGGAAATATAGAGGAACAAGTCGATCGGCGTCGAGCGGTCAATACGCTAACGAGGAAAGCAATTCTTCAAGATCTGCAGCAACTACTTCATGAACATCATGCATTGGTTCGGTTGCTCAAAAGTGCGTTGGGTCACGTGCCGAGTCATGACTGGAAAGTTATGATCAGAGCAGATAAACGACCAGCTCGAACACACGAACACCAGTTCAACGCTCCAACAATAGATGAAGTTGCTATTGTCATGGTTGGTGAAAACTTGGAAACACGCGATATTGTGCTTACACGTAGCGACACTGGACAACTGCAACGAATTTACGAAATACACCGTGCTCACGATCAGCGCCGGGATCAACCGAGGTGCTAGATGGGGCTGCAGTCCCAGGCCCCAGAGGTCTGATAGGTCCCCTTGCCTTAGCCCAGAGAGAGAAAAAAAATCCAATAAATAACTACCAAGTTTATAAATTTCCATATCAATAAAAAAATTTGTTCGGATCAACATTTTTACATAAATGCCATTCGATACGATTTTGAAGAAAAAAAATACTTCCACGAAAATATTTTGAAGAGGCCTACTTATATAAGTAGGAAAAGGGTGTTTGTATTTTATTGATGCGTAATAAGCATCATACTTCCATTAATTTCCCTAGTCAATGATTTGGAGACATCGATCCGAGGATCGCTCAGGAAACAATTTATTTGTGTAAATCGTTTTTGTTTATGCTTGATAATATATAATAACAATAATAATAATAACGATAATAAATAACGTAACAAAATATATATTTTAACTGTTATCATCAGCGCGGACCATCCAAAAATCTCATAAGCAATATCTAGAATCTGTGTTACGATCCGAGCGGTTGGATCTTGAGAGTTGTAGAATAATATAGGGTGCAGCGCGACGACTCTCCGAGTCGTTTTAGGAAGTGAGGGGTTCGATTGTAAGTCGGACGAATAATTAGAGAGAGATACAGATAGTTTATGAAAACTATCCTACGACCTTACAATAGGTTATAAATGTAACTCTATTCGCGTGACTCTATGAGTGTCGCAAAGGTACGATATCTATTGATTGATAGAGTATACGTTGGACAGAGTGCGTCTAGCAAGAGTGTTGCCATGTGCGGAAGTCGCCTATAGAACTTTCATTATAAATATTATATCGCGCGGATCCGAGTTGAATTCAAATATTTTTATACGCAGGATGTTGCACGGAACTGGAACAACTTGTACCTCTTAAGCAGCTGAGAGCACTGCGATCTTCTTTTTTTATTTTTTGGAAACTTGCACATTTTAATTTTTTTTGTAGAATCATTTCTACAACTTTCTATAGCACAATTGGGCATTTTTTAAAAAGAAATAACAAAATACAAGAAGCAGCTACCTGCATCTGTCATTCATGTATACCCACACTGGCCTGTAGTTGTTCTTCCCCGCTACGCGTAAACCGGAAAGTGAGTTCTAAATGGCGGAGCTAATCAGCATTGTGCTTAGACTTTGGCAACACTCTTGCTAGACGCACTCTGACCTTAGGCAGAGACCGGTCTTAGCGGTTGTTAGTTAGACCGGTCCGGATGTTACGCCTTAATTGTTAAGATATGACCGTCCGTGGCAATTGCGAGGTGATAATTGCCTTCGGGGTACCGTCGTCTAGCCCTCGACGGTCCGCGTAAATATTCCTGAGTTTGCGAAAGGCTCTTCTTGCATCCTGCGTAGACCGGCATGGCCGTGCACCGCCATGCACGCGCCTGTTTGCCTTGTGCTGTATCGGCGGAAAGCGTAAGATCGCCTCCGCCGAGCCCGGATCTACCTGATCCGTCGTTTCCGTAGGATCCATCCGATCCACCGATACCAATCCGATCCTCGGAACGACGGTCGGAGTTCGTGCGTAACAATGCAGGTTCATGAAAAATGAACTGTATTTTTAATATTTATCCATAACATTTAACTAATAAAACCTAATTTTTCGAACAACAAATATTGTTTCCGCTATACACCGTTTCGATGTAAGTATTGTCGCGACGTTTTTACTTTCTCAGTTATAACATCACGTTCACGTTTATTTCGTGCAACTCTAACTCGAGCCTCGCAAAACGGCAGTCGATAGACGTGCGAATTGCCGGCTCGCTGCCGGGGGTGAGGCCTGAAAACGTGTGGGACTGATTTTGGGCCGCGCCACCAAGCGTAAGGTCAGTAGCGTGGGTGTAAGTCGTGCCGAGTGGACATGGTTGCGTGTGCTCTGTGTTTACTTGCGGATAATATTGTAAAGCGATTAGGATTTAGTAATATTTAGCGATTAGGGGACTGACGGATGGGAACTCGATTGGACATCGGCTCCTAAGAAACCACCTACGCGACGGCTCGTAATCGTACTTGCGTCCGTGGCGCCAGATCGGACTCCCGAGACGTCGGGGCGCTCTGCGCCGAGGAAGGTGTTTCTAGGCTCGACAGCCTGCCGCATGCTGTCATCCCCGCCCGTTTTCTCCGCTTGTGAAAAACGACGGTTAGTCGGAAAGCAAGAGAGCTCGCTTTGCGTGCGTAAAGGATCCTAGCGATATTGCGTCCTAAGTTTACGCTCAATTGATGGTTTGGCGCTCTTTAGAAGCTCTTTCCTATAATGTAAATTGCACTGGTATTCGTTGAAATAAAATATCAGCTTGTCCAGGCTTTTCCCTCTACGCCGTGATGGTTTTTACGCCCAGACAAGTTTTGTCGGTTATAACGCGAAAATCTGCGTTCAATTTGTACAACCCAACCTCACTCATCCCAATATCATTTGATTCATTATTTGAACTTGGATAAATAAACAGTTTCTCGAAGTTGATCCTTCACTTTGGAGTCGGGATGAGAATTTTCAACGTGGCGTCAATATATTACGAAAATTAAGAGTTTTTAATGATTGTGCAGAGAAGGCGGTATGTCTAATGGAACAATACAATGATATTCTCACGAGAAATGAAGATCAAAAGCAATTTGTATTACAACTTAACGAGGAATATCGTAACAATTTCCTGATTCACGAAAATCCACTGTTGTTGCAACTTTTCAATAAATAAATTGACTGAAGCCTGGGAAATAAAAGTATTCTCATCAAGTCTATCGAGTTATGTAATCATCTGCCCTAGGTAAATGATAATCCTGTCATGAATTGGTAAACTAGGATAAGTGTATTTGGCTCAGGATTAATTATCGGTATATATCTTTAAAATGCGAGGAGCTAGCAAAGTTTTCATGAGAACTTTTTTGTAGCTCCTATTTTGATCTATAAAACAGAATCTCATAAAAAATTCTCTATCTCTCTTTATTGACGAGATATTGGCGAATAACTTAACCTAAACGAAATGCACTTTTCCTACTTTACCAGTTTATTAAAGAAATGTTAGCCCTCCTAAGCAGTTGAAGCGTCACCTATTTTTTCCCATATATTTGCATGTATATATGGACGACCTGAGCGGTTTTTAGATTTTAATTAACGAAAAATGACCCAAAATCAATGTTAAATCAATACAAAAAAGTAAACTTCTAGAGGCATCTCTTCTAATTGAGATAGACGGTTCAAATTGGGCTCATAATTTTTGTTTTTTTTCCTTATAAAATGAGGGGAGGAGGGGGGGGGGAATTGATCGGATTCCAAAATGACTCTATTAACGATCATCCTAGTGTGCAAGTGTGTCCAGAAAGTGGGTAATTTTAAGCGATCCGCTCAACTATCTTCCAAAATAATTGGTGAAAAAAAGATTCTTCCCACAATGGTTGTTCGTGACAAAGAGGAAATTTCTGTATTGTTAGATTTGCCCTTGAATTATGTTTTCAAGGTTATTTGAAGGTCAAAGTGTATTTTTTTAACTGAAACCCCTATTTTCGACGCCAGATTCTGAAAGAGTGGAAGATTTTACGTTCGAAATGATACTTTTTAACATTCAGGAGGTCAAATTGAGGTTAATTATTGAAAATTCGTCCAAAAACGGCTTTCTTCAAGCTTTCGAGGATTATGAGCAAGTGAATTCCAAGTAAGCTTGTAAACCAAAGACCCTAAGAATCCTGATCTTGAATTCCGTTTTTAAGGTTATTCGAAGGTCAAAGTGATTTTTTTAACGGGGGCCCCTATTTTTAATACGAAGGGAATCGACCCGAGTGTAACCCATCCAGCAAATATTTCAATAGAAAATATTGCCAGAAAATAGAAAATAAGGCCAGGTTGCTGGCCAGGCGTAGCAGCGGCGCGCCATGCGTAAGAAGAAGAACATACAATGGTGGAGACCGAGCTGCTGCATGTCGTCAGACTCGGAATGGGAAAATTTGATGGATACGCAATTGATGAAACGGCAAGTGAAACTAATAAAAAGGTGCTTAGACTTCCGCTGCAGCACTGTGAGCTCGATCCGATCGAAATGGCGTAGCGGACGATTAAGAAGTACGTAAGAATCCATAATACCACTTTCATATTACCGGACGTGCAGAGATTGCTCGACGAAGAAGTTGCTGGAGTGACGGATTGCTCCCAAAAGTGGAAGAATTTTCTTAGTCACTGAACGGAGAGGGAAACCAAATTATGGAATATAGATGAAATCGGAGATAGAATAGCCGACCAAATTGCGCCATTGATAATTAACGCGAATGCTGAAACACATTCCTCGACGATGACAACAATTAATTAACGCCGAAAGAGCAAAATAGCAGGCCATAAGTATAATGTACAGCGCGGGGGAATTCTAACAGTTTTTTTACAGGTCATTTCAGATCAGTCTCCACGCCTTGAACACCACAACATTTTTCAGGTGCGTTATTTTGCAGAAAACTTATGTAGGCTGGCCGAATATCATTGATTCTATTCTTTTTTGATAATCAATACATCATCAAGATATTTATCTAGCCATAATAATTACTGGTTTTATTTTGTTTTCACAACCGAGAACATTTGAAATTCGATATGTAATGGATGGAAGAAGTGAACTCGAAATTGGAACCGAGAAGCAAACTACAAAATAGATGTTGAAGATATGATTCGTTCAATCGCGTTTCTCTCGAAACTGTATATTTGGATGTTGATAAAATCTCTTGTTAATGAAATGGTCTTGGGTCGATCACTTTCATCATTTAAACACCTATTCTGGGACATAGTATCATAAAATTTATGGATTCAGCGGCGGAACGAAGTTCGCCAAGTCAGCTAGTTTTATACAAAATCACACATAATTATATACAATTCTACCTGTATAATTTCACTGGGCCATTTTTTTTTAATAATTACATGTGATTTTAAACAATTGTATGAAATATTTTTTAATCGGGGAAGCACGCCCGGTATTCACACTTTCACAATTCCATATACAATGATTAGTTATTTTCATGTACGTAGCAAACAGGTCTGTGTATCGGCACAACAATAGTGTCTAGTACGTAGCCAATGAAATGAACAACGTGAAGGCGATTTGTGAAGAGGTAACGTTGCGCTCTCACCATGAACATTCGTCAAATTGTATGATATACATTTTCACTCGAAAACCAATTCACTATTTAATATTAGGAGTAAGACGGCGATCAGTATACTGCCAAAGTTCTCGAATCTCCGTCACACGGCGCCTTTTATTGAAAAGATACGTGACTAGCGATATAAAAGTATTGCACAAATACTGGAGCATATGTTCTGATTTGTATTATCCACGCTTATCGTAGAATTACGCCTTGTTTCGAATCCGGACTTTTTGTTTAATCGGTACAATTGTTGGAACGAACTAACGAATTTTCACGCAGTTCACACAATGGGGATGCAGATAAATCTTGATTTATTGTAATCCACACGGATTACGTTCAGGTCTGATACTAATCACCGTTACCGCGATCTCGAATAATAAATAAATAATTAATAATTAAAACTATAAGCTACAATTATCGTTACGAGGGTTTTCATTCGCAAATGAAACGTTTGCAGTTGTCATAATCAGGGGCTAAAAAACAAACGGGTTTCGTTGTTTAGCCGTGATCTATGTAAAAACTATATCCTTTTTGTCCGATGTGCACATATCGATCGGAACTTTTCATTTCGATGGTTTGGCCGAACCGATTTGATCGTTCGATCTTATCTTTAACGCGTCGCGAAAAGTCGGGAATATTTTTTGATTTACCGTACTTCTCGCGGGGGCATGCCCTTCATTTGGGAAAAGTCAATTTCGACGTCGAAGACGACACAGATTCAAACACGTTGTTGATGTTGATGGAAGCCACGTCGCACATCGTACCGCGCACAAGTTCCTCGACGAAACCTGCTTGAATCCGGAAATTCGTTTCGTTCGGGGAAAGGCTGCCGGTCATAAAACGCTGGAATGACGCCGTCAACACCCACAGTTCTTGTGCCCCCGATTTCGAGGTGATAACCTTGAAAAATGGAAACACACGTTCGTTCGGCGTATCACAATTACGCAACGGTTCGCAGTTATCGCGTGAAGATGTCTCGATACGTACCTTGAGACCTGAAGCAAACTGCAAAGTTTCCAAATCCTCGGCAATCACCCTGATGTGTTCTTTTCCATAATCGTAATTCACGCTGTTCCAACAGCCGATAGCCAATTCGGACATCATGCCGAAGAACAAGATGCCATCTTTGTCCATGACTTCAGCAGCCGCCTGTGACGATCTCTCTTTTGGAAAGGATCGGAAAGCACGAGCAGCCGCGTCTGGGTTGTCGTGAAAGATGCTGTGATTTCTGGTACAAAAAACAGCGAATTCGTTACGGGGGTCACTCCGTGTGATACGTTGAAAAAAAATAGAATTTTCTTTTTTGCATAAATTCATTCCTGCACGCGTGTAGAATATTCTGATAAAGTGATTTTCCAATGTTCGAAGTCGTTGGAAAGGCATCGCAGATTAATGCCGAGCGGAGATTTCACAGTTTAAATCTGTCGTGTTTGAACTTTTAAGGTGGTATTCTAGTCTAGAACTTTCAAAAAATGGATTTTTCGGCGTACCTATTTTCAAAGTTTAGACCAGCGTAAATATGCCGGTAAAATGAGTTTAAAAAATGTAATTATTTTCAAAGTTACAGCTGTATTAGTGACGTGGTAACTAAACCGGTCTGACCGTAGCGAATCAATAGCCAGCCGTAGGAAACTTCTCGACAACGAATGCCAAATAATGTTGGTTTTGAAAATGAGGAGGCGATATTGTACGGTGCAGGAAGCGCTGATTAATAAATGTAAGTATACAACATCGTATAAAATTACTCAGACTGCCCGAAACGAGACTCAAAACTTTAAACGCGTTTTTCTCGAAACTATATTTTTCGGAATGGTTGACACGATATCTCCAGTTTTAGTGGATCGATTTACTTCAAATTTGGTACGGAGCTTCTTGATATACGTTGTTATCGTTTGACGAGAGCTTTTTTGAAAAAAATTGTATCATTATTAAAAATTTCCCAAAGTTGAAAAATTCAGGGAAAAAAATACTTTTCTTTCACATGGCCGCTATTTTGCAAAATTTTTTTTTACAAATCGTTCTCGTCAAACAAAAACTACATCCCTACTCTTTAAGAAGTAATCAAGATTTTTGTTTTCAGATCATCAAGGAGGGTGGAATCGTGTCAACCGGGGGCAGCTTCCTTTTTTTTGTCTCCACTTTGCAGGCCTGCGCTTTTTTGAAGTTTGACTTTTTTTTACTAAATTTTTTTGTGCTCTTTGAAGTTTGGTTTTTTGATTTTAGATAAGTCAATCAACCGAAATCGTGGAGATCGTCGGCAACCTTTTTGTCGACGCGTGTGCCTTGGGAATAGTGCAACACGGATTGCGATGAAGATTTTGATCGGAAAATATTCTAACTTACCGTTGAAATGTCAACAAATATGCGGTAAAAAGTTCAAACTCCTACATCTTTATTGTTTGTTAGAAAAAAAAAAAAATGGTGCCACACGTTACGGTGACCCCTTGAGTTACCTTATTACGGCAGTGGATACGTAGGACTCGACTGTGCTGGCGAGGGAATGGAAATACAGAATTCGATCCTCGTTTGGTTTCAAAGGACTCAGAGCCAGCCCGAGAAGTCCGTCCATCAAGTCGAATGTATGACCTTGAATGTTGAATGTACCGTGTGGTGGGTAGGGATAAAAAAGATTGTTGTTTATACGCCAGCTTCGGGAATTCGCGTGATCGTAAACAAGTAAACTAAAACCGGTGACGTCTGCGACGTAAACAAACGTGTCTTGACACTCGTCGTGAGGATCGCGCACGTCGACGATTGGGGTAACCAAGAGGGAGTGATGTTTCAGTTGGTCTTCTGGAAATTGGTACCGCACGAGCACTGCATCGGTAGACAATGAAAAGGCGAGAAGTTGGGGATGGCAAACTTGTCGTTCTTCGATTTTACCCGTGTCGAGAACCCAGAGTCGTCCGCAAGGGTCGATCTGTGAACGTGGAAAATGGATCAGCTCTTCGCTCCGGGGAACGCGCGATAACTTTTACCACACATTTTACGGATTCAATTGTTACCTGGATTCTAAAGACACTGGTGATACCATCGCAATTTCCTACGCGATGCCAATCCCAACTCGGATACGGAGCGATGAGCGGACTGTCGTCATCGTCCAATTTGCTGGTGACGTATCCCAAAGTCACCGGGATACCCTCTTGGAATCGTGGTATCGTCACGAAAATCTTCGGGATTGAATTCGCTGGAAATAAACAAAATTATTCTTACCTACTCGCAGCGTTTGTTTCGAAAGTGTTTCCATAACGTGATTACAGTTGATTATTTTCGTCGCGTAATGTTACCACGGTTGCGCGTGCGCATCATTTTATTTCACATTTTCGTTTCGAAAAATTAAATCAAAGACACGTGACTGATGCGTAACACTTCTCAACGTGTAAAAACCTAAAGACATCGCGTGGGTTTTAGGCAGAGGCGGATTAAGAATGTGGGGGTCCTAGGGCCGAGATACGTGTGGGGGCCCCCGTTTGTCACGCCATAATTAGATACAATTCATTGGAAAAATATTAAAATTATTTCTTCGAACCCTATCGTTATTTGTGCATTGGGATGCTTTTATTTTCGCGACTATTTTTGTATTTTCGGCCCCAACTGAAAATGTTGTTGGAAATGTCCAAAGAGAAACTCCCCGATTCGAGCACTTAATATTAACATTGAGTACTTCCCCAGAGCGTGGGAAGATTTTCCATTTATAATACACGTAAGCTTTGATTTTTTTTCTGCAAATGACTATAACCGAGTGGCATTTCATGCTATCGCTATATTGTACCAGAGCGCGATATACTCATGATTTACTACTCTACAAAAGTGCACATTGCGATGTAGCTGTGATCTGCGCTGGTAAGATTGTACGGATCACTACATCTGTGTTTTTGATAGAGTTCTTGGTTTTTTGACGTTATTTCATAAACGACCGAATTAACATAAATAATGTAAATGACAAATTCAATGACTATTCAATTTACCACAAAAAGGTCTTGTAAACTGAATCGCCAAGATTGATATTTCTCGAGATATATTTCCTAGAGCGTCGATTTTTTCGTGATATGAAATTGTTGAGAATATCGCGTCAAGCTTTTCATAAAAAAAATTCATACTATGAAAAAGTAAATGCTCTATATCTTGAGAAATATCAATCATAGAGATTCAGTTTAATGAGCCATTTTTGTAGTAAATTAAAATGTCTGCAAGTTTGTTTTATACATTTTTTATGTCAGTCCAGTCATTTATGAAATATCGTCAAAAAGACAAGAATTTTATAGAACAATCAGATTCAGTGACCCGTACAATTTTACAAGTGCAGATCACAGATACATCGCAATGATGACTTTTGTAGAGCATTTAATCCCGAGTAAATGGCTCTCTGGTACAATATAACAGCATGAAATGCCGGTCATTGTCAGTTGTAATCATTTGAAGACAAAAAATCAAAGTTTACGTGTATTTTAAATGTGAAATTTTTCGACTCTCTGGGAAAGTACATAATGTTAATATTGAGAGCTCAAATTTTCATGGACTTTCTTTTTGGACATTTCCAACAAAATTTTCAGTTGGGACCAAAAATTAAAAAAAGGCACGAAAATAAACCACCATATTATGCATATAATCACATTTCGTATTTTATTATCAATACTGTAAGGAATACTTGGAATTTCATACATGTTTACAGTATATAAAACTCGGTAATGAAATGATACTACTGGAACGACTCTTTCCGAGATTTTCGCACTGCGAATAAAGCAATGATATCGTCAAAGTCTAATTGGCGCAACATTTTTTTTGTTCTTTCGTCATCTTGTGGGGGGCCCCGTCGGCCCTGCTCTCAGTCCCGTCCTGGTTTTATGTCATAATCGAAGATGAGGATAACAACTCCACGGCCCTAGCGAATAATAGCACTGATTTTTTACTGTACGCGAATAAAGGCAGAAGACCAAAATTGCCACGAATAAAAGCACCGTACACATTTTTCAATTGATAACCAACTTTTGTGTTCAAATTTTAAGTATGCGATAAGAAAAAATTATCGTGCCGAATACTAATTAGGGACGTTGAGGCGTTAAAGGTAAAAGGTGAAAACTATTTTGTATAAATTTATTTCGATATATTAATCAGTTTAGAAGATTTCTGTGAAAATTCGAGGGTGTTTAGGAGCTTATTTAAATAATAAAACGAATTTTATAATATGTGTGGTCTTACGGAGAGCACGTCAATTTGATACGAAAATGGCACATTGTTCGTCATAACAAATGGAAAAAAATAGCAATCATACGACATTTAACTGTGTTGGGTACCGAAATCTAGCGAGTATTAAGAAAAAAAATTCAAATTTTATTATTTGAAAAAAGTCTTTCTATTTGGAAAAAGACTAGAGGAGAAGGATGCGTTTACTCGAGGCACTGGTAGAAAGCATGGTTTTATATGGCGCGGAGATTTGGGGATGGAAGGAGTTTGATGAAGTGGAGAGAATGCAGGAGAAATACCCGAGGTTGGTGATGAGAGTGGACCGGAGAACGCCGGGGTATATGGTGAGGGAGGAATGGAAAAGAATGAGAGTAGGAACATGAGCAGGGAGAAGGGCGATGAAATACGAAGAGAAACTCAGAGAAGAAGGAGGAAGTGAAATAGCAAGGGAGTGCTGGGGACTGATTAGGGAAAAGAGCAAGGAAAGGAGAAAGAAGGGAAGATCGGCGTGGGAGGAGGAAAGGGAGAACTTCTATAGAGAGAGAGGGTACGCGGCGGGGGAAGTGGAAAGGAGAACGGGCGGGGGGGGGGGGGGGCAGGAGGATGATGGTAGAGGGAAATAATAGAAACAGGGATACCGGGGTATATGAAGGGAAATAGGAGCAAGAAGGTAATGGAAATCATAGCAAGGTTTAAATTAGGGAATGGGACGAGGGAAGCAAGTTATTGGGCAAAGGAGGAAGACAGAAAGTGTAGGGTATGTGGCAATGAGGAAGAGACGTGGGAGCACGTGCTGCAAAGGTGCTCAGGTGGCGGGAGGGGAGAAGGGAGGGAAGTGGTGCTTTCGACTGTGGAGGGAAGAGGCAAGGGTAAAAGAAAAGTGAAGGAAATAAAAAGAAGCAGAGGGGAGGAGGTAAAAGAGGGGAAAGAGCAAGGGAAGTAGGGAGAGAGATAGGAGAGGAAGGGGTTGGGGCAGAGTCAGGGACGACCTAGAGAACAAGCTAGATCTGAGGAAAATGTAAATTTTCCAGAGATACTTCAATAATGAGATTATTATCAGAATAATAAATATCGTTAGTCCTGTGTTAATTTTCAATCACTTAATACAAAACATTTCTGAATGACAATACTTCAAATTTTTGGTTGGGACCAACCCACCTCGACCTCCCCAATATATGTGATAGCTGGAAAAAGAAAAGTTTTCTTATTATTTTATCGTAAGTATTAGTAAAAATATATTTTAATACAAAACTATGTAGACGCGTGTAGTTTTTGTGATGTACTTTAATTTACAATAAATTGACAATTATTGTGTCCAAGTCCTCAAATATTTATTAAATCAAACAAAATAAAAAAATGTTTGTCCTTAGCATTCGTGATAGAATTAAGTTTCTCGCTTTCAGTCATGAATAACTCGTTTTCGGTTATACCTTTCGTGCTAAGTTTTTTGGTGCTGTTATTCGCTAGGGCCGTCGAACTACAGCTTAAGATTGAACTATGAAATACAAATTTAAGTCTTTCAAGTTTTTGTGGTTTTTATCACCTACTTCCCAGGTAATTTTCGAAACGGTTGAGATCAACATTTCCCCTATATTCGATATGATTTCGCGATATTGTTGTTTCCCTTCATCCAACGGGGAGGATTTGCGAGATTTGAAAGGATAAGCTCGATTTGTGTACGGGGTTCTTTAATTCGACTGCCCAGAGCACGAATTGGGTCACGTGTTGTTTCTCCCTGGAGCTCGAATTGGGCGCGTAAAATAGCGCTATTTCCACACCCACCCACGCGTGCACGCTATTGTATGTTTATTCTTAGATGGTGCGCGACCATATTATTGCATGTTACACCATGGCTGAGTGATAAGAAAAATTGGAGAAAAACTACGCTATTGGCGTGATAACAGAAAATAGATAACTATTTACTATAGCATAATTTGCGATCTCGTGGTCACCCCACAAACATTACAAATTCATCACTTTGCAATTCAACTACATGAAGCGTCGTTTGATGGCAACTAACACGGTTTTCGGCGTGGTGGCAAATATCACACCTCTGAAGCAGCGATCGGGACCAAATTCGAGCTCCGCAGTTTAGAAATCGGGACCCAATTCGAGCCTTTCTTGGAATCCGGGACCCAATTCGAGCCTTTCTTGGAATCCGGGACCCAATTCGAGTCTTCACATTTGAACGCGAGTAAAAATGTGGTTCTCGGGTGAAATTCGACGGGTCACTTCCCGAAGGATCGGAATTTTTTGTGCTTGTTACGTAAACTTGTGTAATTGTCTGGCAACGAATCTGTCGATTTCCCTGACATGAGAGGGAAATCGACAAATGAAATCTATTGCTCGTGCATGAATAGGAACGATCGATCATAATATAATTATAATTACATTTATTGTCAATGGTTTGCAACCCCGAACGAGCAATTTTGAAATCTGATTCCTTGGATCTGACATTTTATTTCGTTAACTTGCCGAACGATGCGATGAATCATCGAGAGCGATACAAACGATGCTTCCTGCTTTGTTTTCATTTTCCGTAAATACCGGTTGAATTGCCGTACGTGTGAATCATTTTACGTGATAAGAAACGGTAGCGGCGGAAATGTCGGGCTGAGGGAAATACAAGCAGTACAAAGGCACGATAATCTGATAGCGATTTTACAGCGTAGTAGCCAAGTAGCAGATATCAAATTATGGCTTTAAAGCTACGAAAGTGATACGTTACACGTATCTCCATCGAATGACCGGTGACGCGGGTACAAATTCTCAAATGTTACAGGTTTCTATAATATTTGTGATATACTAAACACGAATACGTGAATTTTTAGCAACACGAGTATAGGATTCCCAGTTGAAAAGGAATAAACATTTCACTCCGGAGGTGTGAGATTATTTGCCAAATCACCTTTCTATTGGAAATCCTCGTCATGTTTGTCGGTGATTCACGTTTTCTTGAAATTCCGTAGAGAAACGACGCGCGAACCACGTACAATTTACGCGACGTATGTAGCTCAGCCGGTTTCACAATTTTACAAAAAAGGGAAACTTGACGAGTTCGAAGAAAATATACATCGGGATGAAACTGTCGCCAGGACAATGAAATAAGCCTTAATGCTTTCGATTGCCTCATTTTGTTTCACTTCGACGGATCGGATGAATTAGGTTTACTTCGTCCGTCTGATTTGGATCAAGAAATGTACTCACGTCGATAGTACGTCTCAACGTCGATCGGTAACGGAGCACCTGGTATGAATTCCTTGAGTTCAATGGCGGCCGTTCGTGTAACCTCATCTGAATAATCGAAGTCCAAATATTTCCAGGAGAAAATTTGTCGAAATTTGGTAGAGAGCGCGTCGGCGCGGAAGTCTTTGCCGAAGGAGCTGCAAAGGATCACGAATATGAGGCCAGTCAAGACGCGTGATTCCATACTGTGTGCTGTAATGAGAACGAGACGTATTTCAATTAAGCGAAACTTGGGAGAAAGTCTGCTTTCAATAGGTATAGATTTCACACGTGATAATTTCGTACTCCTTCGATGGGCGATAACGAAGAGCATGGCAAACAAACAGCGATATCTGTTTTTTTATATTTGTTACTTCTTACATTGCGTCGATCCGCGGGTTCACAGTTGCGATGAAATGCGGAGGGAACGAAGAACCAGTTTCGAAAATAAAAATCTGTTGGTTACCAGCGCAGAAGAATTGGCGATGATGTTCAATTGACGTTCGTTATTTCCATTATTTCCGCTATTTATACTCATAGACATAGAGCATGGACTGCGCGTTCC
>OZ018314.1:6661031-6753226 GCA_963969455.1 Arge pagana | reverse complement strand
GAGAGAGAGAGAGAGAGAGAGAGAGAGAGAGAGAGAGAGAGGAAACACACGCGGTCAATGTTCGTCTCTTTCTACGTATTTGATTGGTCGTTGGTCAAAAGCTCAGGAATGCATCGCCACTTAGAGAAATCTCGACTGCCTGTGTTATCGTAGTTTTTCGCATGCCCATAGACCGTATACAGTAATTATTTATATTTTGATAACGAAGAAGAAGAGGAAGAAGAAGTATAGATGAGTTTATAATATGGTTTATACTAGTTGGGTATGCAAGTGACGAAGAGATGGAGAACCTCAAAACTCGTCCTGTCAGTAAGTCGATGGAATGCCACGAAGTGATGTTAAGTTCTGGTATTGAAACACGGAAACATGAACATTTAATCGATCTAATGAAGAAACGAATGAAACTGGATTCCAAGAGTTTTGTAGTTTTGCGAAGGACGAGGCTCAAAATATTTGTTTTCTGATACGAAAAATATATGTGGCGTACCCAACACTCAACACTCATGTAAATTCATTTTTCCTAATCATTTCCGAAACAAATCCCCACACAGGGCGCTGAATAGGAGAGCTACGTTACTAGTCGGAAGACATACATATATTGGCCGCGTGCGTTTGTGTCTTTTTCTAAAAATGGAGCGTCTATGCTCCATGTCTATGGTGGGGATGAAGGGGAAATGCCATAACTACACTCATAGCTACACTTATGCCTCATGCTCTATGTCTATGTTTGAACTAATCGACGAAGTCACAATTACGGAACGTTTTTTCCAACTTTGGGATTACGAAAAACACAACATCGGTGTAGACGTGTTGAGTATCGCGTAACCTACCTCATTCGACGAAAAAATGACTACGATTCATCATGTTTAGAAACTTGTTACTATGGTGACGCAAATATAAGTCACCTTGTGATATTTTCAATCAGGTCACGCCACCTTTGACATCACTCTTTGCCTGTTCATTCCTACCCTACCGGACGAGCGAGTGGGGAAAAACATGCGAAAAACGTTTAATAACTATATTTGATTCATAACTATATATAATTGTTTAAATGTCCTGACGTTTATGCGGCTTGGGAAAATATTTCTGACTTGGCATGTGGAAAGGTCTGATCATTGATTCGATATCAGATAAATGAGGCGTTTTTGAGAAAGCGTGAGATGCTGTGGTTGATGATAACCGACTTTGTAATTTGCTTTGCAGCCACGAAAGATGATGACCCGTTGCGCTGACTCGTAGTCTAATCCGTCGTTTCGAACAGGCCGATGTTACAAGGACGAGGCAAAGGTCAGATTGATGGGAGCTAGAACGTAATTTGTCTAGAATAGACCTCGAGGACCTGGGCGTAGCTTCATTGATGCCGCTATTAAAACTCGTTTTGTTAGTTTCACCGACCTTCGATGGAATCAACAAGGACAATGATGATACTCTAGCATAATGGCATAACGAGGCGCGATGAACGGAACAAATCGTAAAGAACGTAAAGGTCACAGCCGAAATAGTTTGTCTATTTTCCACTGGGTTCTGGAGCGATCCGATGGATCATTCGTGCAGGTTTTATACTGTTCCCGTAAAAACAAAACGCGTCCCGTTTCTTAATTAAAGTTTTTCTCTGCCGTCGTAACGCCTCCGATCGAGGAAAAGAAAGCTGACAAAACCGCAATAGTAGTAGTAGCAGTTCCATTCATCAAAATAGATGCGGTGTTGGAGGTTGCATATCGCAATGATGATGAAACACACTTCATCGTTAGCGATATCGTTGTTATTGTCATTGTATTGTTACTGTTGTTGTTCGATCGAGCTATTGGAAAAGCTGATAAGGCAGAATGTTCTCCAATGAATACGAACATCTCAAAATATTCGTATGTAGATTCAACACGAGTCAGAGTTTGCTCGTGATAAGGTGAAATTTCGTTTCCGTAACCAGAAAAATCGAAAAAAACGGTGTTTTTTTTCATTTGAGTGTGACAAAATCAATATTGATTCCTGAAAAGTCCAAACAATATTTTCTAGGGCGTCTGAACAAAATGACCTGTAGTGATCTTTTACGATCTACGAAATGCTAAATTACGTATGAAAACTTAGTTCGATGAGCAAAAAAGAAATACGATTTTTGTCAACTAGGTACCGTTGAATCTCTTTCAGCATTTAAAACGTATAATTATTTTCACAAATAGTCGATAAGATGTGGATTTTGAGAAAAATGTAATCAACGGAGATTGAAACACGTACACAAATCTGTGACAAATCTGAGTGATCATTCTCGTGACTATGACACTTGCGTTTTCATTTTAAAAAATATGATGCCGGTAAGTTATAAAACAAGTTACTAAGAATTGCTATTTCCTGATAAAGCAGCACCGCAAACCGGAAAAAAAAAAATTATTTTGTAGAACACTATGTCAAAAGTAGTTGAATATGAATATCTTATTGGGCGGGAATGATAAAAACATGATGGAAAATAATAAAACTGAAACATTGTGTTCGCTCGGAATATGCTTCGTCGATTCAACGTTTCAATTTTTTGCGCAGTAAACAATCTGTACGGTAGATTATCGGTCGAATCCCATATGCCTGGTGAACGATCGCTCACGTAGACCGGAAGAAAATCAGGTTGAAATTTTCCTAATCTAAATTTTATGTTTATCTAAACACCGATGAGAATGATCGATATTTAATATATAAATATGTATATATGGTGATTTTTTTTCGACCATTTTTTTTCAGATCCCACCTGAAATTGCGTTTCATGTGTCGCAAGAAAAAATCCCTGAACGCTACAGCCCTCAATAATAATTTTAAGTACTTTCTCCGAGCCTGAAAAGGTTTTCCATGTAAAAAACACGTAAATTAAGATTTTTTTAAAAAATCTATAACTTAGCTGAATTTTATGCTATCATATCGTTCTTGGTCGCGATTTACTCCAAATTAATCAATCTACAAAAATGCCCCGTGCGGCGAAAGTCTAACTCATACTGGTGAGTTGGTACAGGTGACTGAAGTTGCTTTTCACACACGATTATTGGAGTGGCAAAAGCCTGTCGGAAACTTGAGATTCCAGAACGGAAGTTGATTCAGTATGACTGGCGTTCTTTGTACTGCGTCGATCCAGCCCCGAAGAAACAATGGTGCGAATTGTCATTCGACGACACGTGGGTATAAATTTGCACCCTTACAACTTCAAACTTGCGGTTGTTGTTAGATGCGGTAGGAGCCCTTCATCGTTCGAACGCTGCAGCAGAGGGCTTTTTCTCTCATACATGATGTCAAACGAAGATAAGAAACCGTTTAAGCCCAGAAACTTTGAACGCGCGTTACGTTGTAAAACTTACTTCCAAATTTCCAAAACGAAGTGAAATAAAAAAGTCGACTGTTCGCGACACGTGCGCTCCGTCTGTTTTAGAAAGTAAGCCCAAAAGAATAGAGTACCACGAAGGAAGAGAGGGAGTGAGTAGCCTGTCAAAAAACAAAAGATCTCGCGTTTATTCAAACTGCCCGTTCAAAACGCGTGGTTTTTGGCTTGCGTCTCGACACGTACGAGAAAGCCCAATTGCCGAGTCGGAAAATAGACGGGTCGTCGCGACGCGCCAGCGGGGTGCCTCGCGCGAGTCCTTCTGCCGAAAAACTGCAGACGCGCTGGTCAGTGCCTTGGAAAAATTTACGGTGCACGGTTCTCTCTCTACGCCACCTCCGCGGTCATGGCAGCTCTCGTGCTCTATCTTTGAACTCGAGTCTAGTTGTGCTCTCGAATTCCACCCTGCGTTCGGCTCTGTCGCTTGCTGCGCGCGTGCACAGTTCCGTGCGCTTTGTACCGGGTGATCGTGAACGGTTAAGCTGTATTTGCACGAAGCGTGTTTTCGTGCGTGATTGCTAGCAGGGCACGCAGCGTGCTGTACGTTGTATGGTGCGCTGCTGGGAGCGCTGCATGATAGCTATTCGGACGAGGCACGCTGCGCAGCCTGCGACGCTCCAAGAAGACGCGAAAATGAATTGATTTCGCAATGTATGCACCTTCGTCAAACAATCTTTTGAGGTTACGCCGGGACGCGCTCTGCTGACGGCAGTGGCAACTCGTTCCAGCGCGTCATTCCGTAAATGTTTATTATGATAATTTGCGCTTTTTACAGCGTGAAGACATATCTCCTCGCGATATTTATCAATTAATACAGAAATCTGTTCTCGCGAGCAAGCACTCGAGGCAGCCATGACTTTTCTATACGGAACAACAGAACCGCCGCAGCAAAATGTCAGCCAACCCACGTGCCGATTTGGTGCGATGCGATTGGCCAAGGAACGCGGCACGCTTGAAAGCCTGCTGGAAATATTGTACCGGACCAAACATCGAAATCATGCACACGAGCAAACAGCCTGACCTGCTAGGCTCGCTGCAACGTGCTCGGCAGCATGCTCACAGGCCGGTTCAGCCGCCTGTTAGCAATCACGCGCGAAAACACGCTCCGTGTAAATACAGCTGTATGGTGCCTTGCGTATACGCAAGTACCATATGCTCTTGCACGTTTACTCGGCTGCCAGCAGCGCATTGCAAAAGGGCTAAGAACTGGATTTCCAGCTGCCTTAGCCGAGGCTACGCCGTGGGGTATCCTCTGGGGTATCACCCACCGCGCGGCAGGGTTGCCCACCTTTGACTCAGGGGCGGCGTAGGGGCAGCTTGTTAAAAATGATTCTTCGGCGCGCACGAGATGATGATATCAATGCTGTATGAAAATAGCGGCTGATCGATTGCTCGCGAAGGAAATCATCGGGGAATCCAAATATGCTTTGTATTAACGACTCTTGGTAAACTATAGGAGAAGAGGTCTTATGTCACGGTTATCGCGGGGAGCTCAGCGGGTTATCAAATCTCTATCGGAATCATAATTATGTAGAGTATTTTATAACACGTAAAACACGAGCACTCGTGTAAGTTAAATCTAACTTCATTTGTTTGATGCAAAATCCCTTTTCATAGCATTCATCCAATCAGTTTTGAACAATCGTGCAGGAATTTGTTAATCTCGAAGAATGTAGGGTCGTTGTACTTTTCCATATATTTTCGAAGTTGATACTTACGACGAGTAAAATCAGCAAGGCGAGAAAGCTTACGCTTATATCGACTGAGAGAGAAATTTCTCGTCTGCACGAAATGCGGATTCGTGTCGAGCGATTAAGACGAGTCAGGAAATAGATTTGCATTTTTGAGTTGTCAGACTGTAATTTTTACGAAGATTGAGTTTCACAAAACGCGAAAGGTCTTCACTTGCGCTACGGGAAACTACCAATGATTCCCAATTGCGGCAACAAAGTTTGGAAAACGGTTTTTCGACATTTTTTACAACGAATCGAAAGCAAGAATACTGTCGTCCAAATGGATACCAGATCATCAGCAACGTTTCCCGTTATTCAAATAACTGGTGTCCAATTGCTTTGATTCGCGGTGCATTAATAATACGGAGAATATTATCATTTAATTGAAAAATTTGAAGTAATCGCATCGCTCGCGTCGTGTGAAAAAAAAATTATCAATTCAGGCTTGAATTCGAATTTCGAAACGTTTCCAATCTTTATAAATAAAATGTCGGTGTAAGTGTGTTCGTAATTCTTCTTCGCCTTAACTGCTGGGCCGATTTTGATGAATTTTTTGATGTACTTATGGGGGTCGCCTGGATGGTTCTTAGCTATAGCTGGACCCGGTAGATGGTTCTATTGCCCAGACCCAGAAATTTTCGTTGAAATAATCTTTCAAGTATCTGTTTGTATTTCTCACATAAAAAAAAATATTTCGCAGCCTACGAGCACTTTTGAGTATTTTATAAATACATATATTTTTATATATTGTCATTCCACGCCAAATAAACCCCTTCGGAAACCGATCCCTTTTGATTCGACCGAAATTTTTGAACGTGCAGTATTCTAAGAAAAACGTTTTCATGCATTTTTTAAATTGTTTTACCCAACCAGAAAAAACGGTATTTTTTTCAAATAGTCATAAGTTTTTTGAGAATTGACCAAGTGGGACGTAATTTTTGTTGAAATTTTCGTTTTTTAAATGAGTTTTGCGAAAAAAATACAACAATAGTATTAGATCGGATCTTCTGTGAAATTTTCTAATTTTTTGGACAAATTATCGGTTCTTCAAAGTCTGCCATTTTCAACTTTTTTAGTTTCTCAACAACAACAAAACTACACATTATTCGGTAGTTAATGCCACCAATCCCAGAGGTGGTCGACGATGTGTTCTATTTTTTTCGTTTGATGGAAGGAATTTTTAAAATCTTTTCGCGATCTAACTCGGTTTGTAAAATAAAATACTGAAGTCAAAATTTATAAATAAAGTGAAGAACACATAGCTATGTTCATTTAAATTTAATTTACTATACGAAGATCTGACGTAATGATTTTATTGAATTTTTTTGTAAAGCTCATTTAGAAACAAAAATAAAAAAAACGTCCCATTTGAATGTTTTAAAAAAAATGTATGATAAAAAAACCCACGATTTTTTAATGAAAAAAAAACGTTTTTCTTCTGGTTGGGCAAAAAAATTTGAAAACAGTTCACTAAAACGTTTTTTGTAGGGTACTGCAACGTGAAAGAAAGGTCAGTCGATTCAAAAGGAGTCGGTTCCAAAAGCGGTCGATTTGGTGTGGAATGGCTCGTATACATTTTTTCGTTCTTCGGTATCTAATTACATTAACGTATACGAGGAACTTCAATTACACGCAATACAAGATTTTATTTCGAGAAATATATTTTGCTAGCGACGTCTGTGGCAGGGAAACGTCTGCCTACTGCTTCTGCTAGTCTATGATACATTTTCAAATTCAAATCTAACGCGCAACGGTGGGATATCCGTGGGAATTGTCTGACACTTGGTTTTCGCAACCTTAGAAATTGATCACTTCGACTCTGTTGACGCGACAACTTCAAATGTTTCCGAACGTATCCACAGTGCTTCGAACTGGCAATCAGCTACGGATCGTATCCGACGATTTTGTGAGATTGGCGAAGTAGAATGTGAAATCATATTACTGAAATGTTGACATTAGGAATAGTCGGAATTTCAGATTGTAAATTTGAATCGGGAATGCTTTATACAATTTTTCAATGGGAGCTCAAACCTGTTCGCGCGTGATGACGACATAAGCAATTGATTCTGTAGACAAAATGAAAGTAAAAGCATATTGCAAAGCCTTTTTTAACTAATTTTCGAAGCCAGTGATCCAGAATCACGCGTAAATGCATCTGGTACGTTGTATTAATTAATATCGAAATCGGCGATTCTCGGAAACCGATTTTCTCACAACCGGATTAACTAAACTTAGCAGTCGTCATTTTCATCCGTGATAAATTCAGAACCTGAACGTCAGATTCGACACTTGTCAATGTCGCAAACTGTCGGGATTCGATGATTATACGACTTCGATGCTGACAACATCAATTGTGAAAATCCTTCCACGAAAATCGTATTCGGCGAGTTGTAAAAAACTGATTTCACAAATCAACATATTTACGTATTTTAGTTTTTAATTCATAGTCTCTTTTAATTGATAAATTTCTGCAAAACATTATTGAGAAAATTTCGACGAGCCTACCTACGAGGCGTCGTTACGAAATCAGGTCGGAACAATTTAGATCAAGCTATTTCGAAAAGTCGCCAAATATCGTAGGATATTGGAATTTCTTAAAAAACTATGAATAATTCAGCCTACGTCATTTGGAATGCGCGTCAAAATGTGACTCTTAGTGTAATCAGTAATCGGTTATTGGAATTTTCGTTATTACAAAGGCCGAATTGAGATGAGATAAGAAATCGACGGGACGATTCGAGAAGTAAACAACATTAGTGAATTTGGCTATCTTCCAACATTTTTTTACCTATTGAAGGTGTTGAGGACTAAAAATTATCCTCGAACATTCCAGCAGGAGATACTAGCAAATTATCAGCTCGGAGCTTCGCTGTTTGTTCCGCGATATTGATAAATTTGAAGAAAAAACCCGACGAAATAACAACAACTTGGTGAACACTAGCCACGTGATTTGTGGTAATTGCAAACGATAACTGGGCAAAATGTAGTATAAAACATGCACGCGCGTCATTATATTTTATAGAAGAGAATATTTACGTGCCAACACAAGTATCACAGTTGATAACGTGGAATTTAGATGTAAATGGATACGATACTTCTGTACTATCAATGAGAAGCGTTTCACGATTACAGAGATCAAGTAACAGCCCCATATGTGAAATTGTTGGCTGAGAAAACCTCGCGATTTATCAGAAAAAAGTATTTTCTTCCCAAGTTTGTTTATTCGGTGGGTTATTTATGCCAAATGTCGCAATGGTAGATAATAAATCTCCCAACGTCTCGTTGCCGAAGCGAGAATGTTGTTTTTTTTGTTTCTCCTTTTTTTGACAAGTATTTCAAAACGATTGAAATTGCGTAAATTCATCCAGCGGTGTCTCTGTTTCAAAGTTGATACGGAGATTACATCGATTTTTGATAATTGTAAGTTTCGAAACAGGGGCTTGCCGTAACTCATTGTCAACCAGAGCAGAAGGTAACCGATGTTTGAAAATTAATGGGTCGACTATTTAAAAAGTATGACTCCACGATTTCACGGATACTTGGACCATTTCTCACGACGAAATATCGCGTAATCGCCAACAGTTATTGTTTTTCGTGACAAAAAAAAAACAGCAGGATGAAAAACTTCGAGCCCGGAAACCGAACACACGCACGTGCTCGAACGATCAATGGATCGCCGATTCGTTATTGAAAATTGATTTCGTTGACGTTTACCTTGTGACGCTGATAATATGACGATCGCAGATATAGTTCGTCGTTGGTACGAAACGAAACAGAGAATTTCCCTCGAGTAACGACACCTCGTCGTTCACAATCCTAGGCTCGGTTGTCGTCGAGCTATCGTAAATAAAGGAACGAATAGTTCTTACAACGTTCGCCAACTTTCACCGAGCGATACCGGTATTTAGTTCTGTTTCACCGAATTTCGCAGACTTCTGTTAAACTAGAAGCAGGAAACGGGTCACCGAATGAATGGCAATTCGCTCGAGTCTACGTTTAAATGATCACCGAATGATATCCGCGGCGATGCGAACGATCGGACGGTCAAAGCCTGACTGCGATTTGACGCGAGGAACCGAGAGACTTGCATGTATAACTTTTACTACGAGCACGTTGTATACAACGATAACACTCGTGTTTTATTTCAAATTCTTCGAACATCGATCGGATCGTCGGGAAGGGGGCCTCACCGGTTTTGTAACGTCATTGGAATATCGGATGACGATGTGCGCGATCCTTTAATCAAACGTGAATCTTGCGTCAATACACCGATGGGTCAGCGTGTCTGCACCGCGACGACGTCGCAGTCTCGAGGTACAGTGACATTGCAAACGTCGCATTTCCCGATGCAGGTAGATCCTTAATTGCCGTACGCGAGCGATGCCACTTGTCATCAGATCGTGTCGACGGCTCCAACGAATAATAAATAACATGGATTTTCCACTACACGCGTATAAAAGTACCAGACCAACATTGCCACGAATAAAAGCATCGTGCACTATTTTTATTGATAGGGTACGATCGTCAAATATCGTCCCCTGTTTGTAACAAAAAATTATGTGAAAAGAACTATTACGCGCAAATTAATTGATAAAACGTCAAACATGGAGCACAACACTCCTTTATTATTGAAGATAATCAAAAACTCGTTTACTTTACTTTACAAATTCTATAATGCTAGCTTTTACGAGAAAGTACAAATTCTACAAATATTGTTTTCGGCAGCTCATAACCTCCCGGGTCACAATAATCAGCGCGTGAACTTAAATTGTATTCGTGATAATAATTGTTATGAAAAAATGGGTACTACGTAAATGTATTATAATATCTTATCGATCATTAGTATGATTCAAGTAATTCTCATCCTCCAGGCAAATTGACAGGTAAGTCTTTCGTTCGTATAGCTTCAACAGCATTTATAATCGCTTCAAGATCCCACAGCTTTCTCCTTGGCGCTATAGAATAAAGAAAAATATTGAATAAATTTTGAAAACAGTTGTAGAAGTTAAACTTGAAAGTAAGGTGGACTTGCCAAAATATCGTCACCACGTAGAGCGACGTGATTAGGAATGTGCTACTTGGGTTAATAAACATCGGTTGAAAAAACTTGTGTCATAATAGTAATCTTTTTTCTATGGTCTTAAATCATATCTTATAACAATTCAATTCGTCACAACTTTCATTTTACTTTTTTACATATGTCGTCGTAGGATCGTTGTTTCATTGTCACTTTTTTGCAATGGCCGACCGAGCAACGTCCGTAACACGCAGTGTCAAGAGTTGGTGTACTTAAGACGCTCGAAAAAAGGCTGTTTTTACAATTTTTTTCGACGTTGCTATGATAGATATTAACGTGAAAGTTAATCTATAAATACACTTTTAAAACATATTTTACAAAAATGTTCATACATTTCACTCAATATTTATTTGCAAGAAAGGTAGACTAAGGAAACTCTTCGGAAAGTTAGCCGGTGACTTACGTCGCCGATTTCTTCGCAACAAATCATCCGAAACATAAAAATCAAATATTACTAGATAAAGTATAGCTGTGGTGTCGGACTGCGCTACAATTATTAATTTTCACGCATAGTCAAAAAATGGCGGAATTTTTCCGAAAAAAAAGGAACCAAGTGATTTTTACCAGTGACTTTGGAATAGAAAAATATATTGAAAATTAAAATTCTTACGTGATCTTACAAGTTTGCCCGAACTCACACTTATATTTTCTGTAATAATATTTGATTTTCATGTTTCAGATGATTTGTAGCAGATAAATCGACAAAGTAAGTCACTCGCGTACTCTTTGGAGACTTGCCTTTTTTGTAAATAATGATTGAGTAATATGAATCAAAGAACTTTCTTGAATATATTTTAAGAGTGTATTTATTGAGACCAACAGCTTTCATATTCATATCTATCGTAGGAACTTCAACCAAAATTCGTGTTTTCTTTTCTTTTTTTTCTTCCAATTGTGAATCGATGTATTAGAGATGAATTTGCCAATAATCACAAATCGAGACCAAAGCTATTCTTTCTGATCGGTGGGGTATTGCTTGTAGAATTTTTTTCATTATTTTCGTCGATCTACTTGCGAGGTTGAGACGGCAAGCATATACAAACCGGTGGGGATGTGACAGGTATAAATGTATAACATCTCTTCGGATATGTATCGTACTACTTTCACAGCAATAAGGTTATTTATTATGCGAATAAGAATTCATAGTCAGATGGAATGTTGTCTTTATCACAGCTATGTGCAAGTATTTTTGAAATAATTAAAAAAATTGTTTCGTTTTGAGAACCATTTATAAATAAAAATGTATTATTTATACGTGACAAGCATTAAGGATTGCATTACCAGATCAGCTGCGAAATTTTTTATTTTAATACTCGTGCTGGTTTTGCTTTTACGTCATATTTTAATTACATAGATACCTATTGTACACCCAAACATACTCGTGTACTAATTACACGAAATTGGCAATTGCGATTCCGTCTGCCTCGGAAAATTGATATTGTAGGGTCTTTATTTGACAAAAAAATACTATCGGACATCCCAAATTGTATTGACCACCATTGGTGTTCGATAGTTTTCAGAAGTGATTTCAATTGCGATTTGGAGCATGTAATGTATATTTCTTCGAACAGGACAACGGCAGTGTTGCGAACGATATTTGCTGGGCCCGTTAAAGTAATTCGGGGATGTCGCCACCGATTTTTTTTTAATGAGAAATCGACGGTAAAGAGTTTTGGGAATTATCCACCAAATCGGTAATGACACCGTAACGTCTTTCCGTAAGTCTATGATAACGGTTCGATAACACAGCCTTCAGTGATGGTCAAATGCCGATGAATTGCAGGCTACAGCTATCGTTATACTTACGGTGCGATAAAGATGAAAAGAGATTAATTATCCGAATTTGTCACCTAGCCATCACTGGCCCGATACGACAGTACCGGCTCTGCCTGCAGTGGCCCGGCTGTCGGCCGCTGTAACACTATGGTACCGGACCATCCCAAGTCTACCGGCCACGGTTCGGCAACTCGAGTATTGGCATTCCTATACCTAACTAGCAATAGCCCTGCAATCCGTGTTTCCTGAGGGCATTATCGAACGGGAATTGTAAGTGTTTTCCAAAGTTCAATGTGCCTGTATAGATACGATTCTTGCGGTTTCCAGCTCTAGGCCTCAGGTTCACGGTCAACCTTTGATCTGAGTTGGCATAATTCGCAAATCGTTGCGTATCTGTGACGAATCTGCACGTTATATAGGTACCGTCTGTCTTTTTACAACCCGAACATCCTTTTTATTCCCGGGAGCGCAGCTAAACGATTTTGACCAGCTGAGTTGATCTTCTTGGTTTCGAAGGAGAAATCGATTTCCCCAGTCTTTTTTCACCTAGAGTGTTCAGGTAGGTGGGAATTCGGGACAACTTTGTTTTTTCAAATAGGACCCCATAGTTTTTTTTGGCAGAGTCGTGTTATTCGCGTGAAAACAAGTAACTTTTGTTCCAATCATTTTTTGATATGACGGAAAGCTGAACGGCGACCCACGACATTACGTCAGAAAATAGAACGACGCACGAACTCGGATTTAGGCGCGCAGAGTCTTCATGTGTCGCTATTACGCGCCATAATGATAATATAATCTAATGATAATGTACAAACGTTGGTAAACACTCGTGAACTTGCTTTTCATTGTTCATAGCCTAATAAAAACATATTACAGATCTCACAGGTCGCGTCAAATCAAACGTTAGTTATCACGAAAGTTACATATTTTCACGCGAAAAATACGAACTTGCAAAAAAAATAGGGGATCCCGTTTGAAAAAACAAAGTTGACCCGAATTGCCCTGCACCTGAACTTTCCAGGTAAAAAAAACTGTGCCAATCGATTTCCCCCTCGAAACCAAGAAGATCAGCTCGGGTGGTCGAAATCGTTTAGATGCTCTCCGCGGGAAGAAAAAGGGTGTTCCGATTTTGAAAAGCCAGACCGTATACATTCACTCGTCATTTTAATGCGGCTCGAGTTCGTTGGCTCGAATATCTTATCATTTAGTTCACCATTAGCGATCGACGAAGGCTCAACATCTTTGCGCAAAGCGTCATGTACAGTAATATTATAAACCCCACAAAAATATGATAAATGTGAAAAAATGCCGCCAAGTCTCCCAGTATCCTACAAGGAAAAAATACAAAAATCTATGGCCAGACTCTGTCGTGAAATCAGGAAATAACGCCAAAGCAGCACGGCATCGCAAAATCGGATCGCGATGATTCGTGTGGTGATATCGAAAAATCATTTCAAGAGCTACATGCTTGGTGGGCACATTCCGTTCTTCCAGTCTGCAGCCATTCGTTAATGGTATATTATGAATCATCAAACATGTTTGTAGACGAACGCAACGTCATCAATAATTACGAATTATTGTGTAGTACAGTATTCAATTGCACGAACAAGTTTCAAAATCATTAATTTAGTAGACGTCCAACGTTTTGGATTCTGCTAACAATGGATGTCGCGAGCTCTATGTATACTATATTATATACCTATACAGCTGATTCGTTGATAGTACTCCTGTAGCTATATTGAATTATAAAAAATTGCGGATACTCAATTAAATTGTTCCAAATGATTTGGCTAATGTTGTTGCTGGTGAATTTTCATGTACAATAACGGACTTAAATGCCAAATGAAGATAACTCTTTCTGAAAATGGAACTTCCAGTTTCCAATAACATGTCTTGATGCGTTTAAATGAGAATATCTACCTCTCTAAATACCGAAAATGCTTCGAATCATCACTTAAGCTGTATTTACACGGAGCGTGTTTTCGTGCGTGATTGCTAGCAGGGCACGCAGCGTGCTGTACGTTGTATGGTGCGCTGCTGGGAGCGCTGCATGATAGCTATTCAGACGAGGCACGCTGCGCAGCCTGCGACGCTCCTAGAAGACGCAAAAATGAATTGATTTCGCAATGAATGCACCTTCGTCAAACAATCTTTTCAGGTTACACCGGGACGCTCTCTGCTGACAGCAGTGGCAACACGTTCCAGGGCGTCATTCCGTGAATGTTTCTTATGATAATTTGCGCTTTCTACAGCGTGAAGACATATCTCCTCGCGATATTTATCAATTAATACAGAAATCAGTTCTCGCGACCAAGCACTTAGGGCAGCCATGACTTCTATACAGAACAACAGAACCGCCTCATGAAGTATCTGCATAAAATGTCGCGAAAAACCGCATAATCTATACGGTTCTTATACGATTCTTAGACCGGGCTTCTATCTGGATCTATACGTCGCTCTCAACATTTTTCAGAAGGGCTGGTTCAAGTACACACTGATAGGTAGACAAAAAATCAACTACCAGATGTAATGCACGCTGACCCAAGTATATTCGCAACGGATTCAAAATGAAAAATTTCAGTTGACAGTTGAATCAATATCAATTATCTAGATTTTCTAAAGATTGAAGTTTTCTAGAGGTTCAACTTCCCACCAACAATTTTCATTCAAGTACGTCGTGAATGCCCTGGCAGATGCAGATTGGTAAGAATATGCGGCAACATGCGTACAGTTGTAGGAGGGTGGTAGAAAGGAATGTGCCCACCGAGTATGTAGCTCTTGGAATGATTTTTCGATATCACGATACGAATCAGCGACGTCCGACTTTGCGATGCCGTGCAGCTTGGCGTTATTTTCTAATTTCACGACAGAGACTGGCCATAGGTATTTGTATTTTTCCCCTGTAAGATATTGCGGGACTTGGCGGCATTTTTTACATTCATCGGGCTTTTGTGGCGTATTTCACTACTTCTTGTAAGTTTCGTTGTACTTACCGGGAGTAAGTCATTTTTAAATCTAAATTGGTGCGAGCCTCTACCGAGTGCGTTGATGTTATATCTGCTTGTCACTGGATAATAGATGACTCGGTATAATAATCTCGCGATGTCGCGAATCTTGAATTAATCATATCATTTCACACGTCATATATAAACTATAAATACCAGCTATCATTTTGAACGACTCGTAGGACATAAAATGGCCGAGGTACTTGAAGTAGCTTAAATCACGCTGCGAGGGAGGTAGACACCACAAACTACGGAGCTCTCGACCTGGAAACTGGAAAATACGAAACTGGAGACCTGGGCACGAGGCACCGCACCGCACGGGATTCACACACGAAAAACTACGGAGCGGACGAGCTGGACGATGAAACCTACGGAGCCGAGGACCTGGACACCAGGGACCATGCTGCAAGGGATCCGGACACAAAAAACTATGGAGCGCAGGACCAAGATACCGGAAACTACGAAACCGAAGACCTAGACACCAGCAACCACGCTGCGAGGGATCCAGATACGAAAAACTACTCAGCGCATGACCTGGACACCGGAAAATACGGAATAATGGTATAACTCGAAAAAAGTGATTTACAGAAAAGAGAGAAAAACGTGAGAAACTAACAAGGAGTGGATACGACCTTTGGATCACGGATATTCTCCAAATTTCGTATGCTTCAAGTAGTCCATTAGCACAACATAATGTGCAAGTAGTAAGGCGTACTACCTCGGTGTTTCCAAGTTACGTTTTACGCGTCCGATATGTATCGGTGCGTTGCGACAGTAGCGTGAGTTGGCGCCGGTCGAGCGGTTAGCGTTACAGCGTCCTAATTGCTGGATCGAGTCCGGTGATATTTTTTTTTCCAAACCATGATCATATTTTTCCATGTTTATTACAATTCAGAGGTAATATAACGAAATAAAAAGTGTATTTGCAAAAACTTTTATTGAATTTCCCAAGTTATTTGATTGTTTACCAATACTTCTTATTGAAAAAAATATTATATTTACAATTATTGACGAGTTAACGACCAAACGCGTAAAGTTTTCCTGGTACTGGGAACTTGCCAGTATCATACCTGATTACAGGTACGAGGGATTTCGAAATCACGACAGGCATATATTTCCAGGGAAACTTTACGCGTTGGGTCGTTAACTCATCAATAATTGTAAGTATAATATTTTGTTCGATAATAAGAATTGGTAAACAGTCAAATAACTTCGGAAATTCAATAAAAGTTTTTGCAAATACACTTATTATTTCATTATATTACCATTGAATTGTAATATACATGAAAAAATCTGGTCATCGTTTGGAAAAAAATACACGGGACTCGATCCAGCGATCCAGCGGTTAAGCAGCTGGAACGCCAACCGTTCGACCCCCGCCAACTCATGCTGACTGTCGCAACGCATTGATACATATCGGACGCGTAAAACGTAACTTGGAAACGCCGAGGTACTACGCCTTACTATTTGCACATTATGTTGTCCTAATGGACTACTAGAAGTGTAGGAAGTTTGGAGAAAATCCGTGATCCGAAGGTAGTATCCTCTCCTTGTAAGATAGAATCGGATTGCAGTAAAATGCTTTGAGAGAAATATCAGGAAACCAATTATAGTCATTGGGGTAACTGTGCGCAGCGGATAAGTATGCGCATCCCCTTCATCTGCATACGGGGAGTGAGGGGGTCACGAGACACGCAGACAACTCAATGGTATATTAACGGAGAATTACCTTACGCCAGGGGAAACGACCACGTACGATCAGTTTTTTTGTTTTTTAATGTAACAAGAATCAGGTGCCGCAAAAATAACCTTTGCCATCACGGCAAAGATTATCCTCCTGTACTGCAGATAGCCATAACGGCGAACGATTTTTTTCTGTGTCACTACTTCTGTATCTAGGACGAAAAATATGCGATTACATCGAGAGTTAGTCGCAGCCCGTGCCGAGGCAACCCCAGCGGCCCGACGCGAGCCGAGGGCCAAAACTAGGAAATAAAGCGACCTGGGGAAAAGTAAACTGACCTACATTAAAACGCAACTAAAACTAAGCTATTCTATGTGATAAAGGGGGTCCGGTCGCCTTCGTGCGGATCATTACACTGATCTTTACGGGAACGGGCGATACGCGAAAGGGGAAACGCGGGGGAAAAACTACAAGACTGGTTCGGGCTATTTACAAAGGAATGCGAATGAAAGAAGTAAAAAAGCCAAACCCGCGGAAACGATACAAATGTTGAGCGTAAGCTACATATCGGAGTAGAACCGCATGTCGGAAGGAAACTATCAAAAAGGTCGCGAGGGCTTTAAAGAATTTGGGTGGGAGACGGAGACTGTGATAGGGACGGGAGGGATAGTTCTCTGCGCTCTCGGCTATAACGATTAACCTCGGCAATGGGATGGGACTGGCAATAATTCATCGGGGAAAAAATCGGGAACGAACGAATCTTAGCATATCTTACGAAAACGTGGTCGATACTCGCTGCACTCGTTCGCACAACATTGCTGCCTATCGGACGGAAAATGGGCGGGAAAATCTTCAAGTTAACGGAACGGGTTTTCGGGGGCCGTGGGGATGATGGGAGAGGAGAAAAAGCAGGGGAAAAACTTACATGCTCTTGGTGATCTCACTCACGCAAATCTTACACAATTTCTTACGAAATCTCTCGATACCCTCAATATTCTCACACGCGCTCTCTGGGACGCTTGGCTCGAATCTGTTTGTCGGTATCTCGGTGTCTTTCACGTCGTCTCGGGCCGGCTGCTGGTTGGTTGGGCTAGAGGATCCTGATGACGTAACGGGCTCGGGTTGGCTGGGAAAGTTTCCTTGCGTTTCGGTTGGTCGGATGGGAGGGTCGGTGCGTCAGCGCCGGGAGTGAATCGGCAACGGGCGAGGTTCAACCGGTGGTCGATAGGTGGCGGCAGTTGGGCGTTTCAGGCAGTTTCAGGCTTGTCAGGTGCAGCGAGCTGCAGACATGTTCGCTGCGCCACCGTGGTGGTAGCTTCGGTCCGTAACGACGTCATGTCGTTGCGTTGGGTTCATTCCCGGACTAGCAGACTGGCGCGCAGTTGTCGACTCGGCAGGGCGTGCGGCATGTATTCCCCTCTCGCCCGCGCCGCGGCGACTTCCGAGCGTCAGGTCATGGAGACTAGAGACCAGGAGAGCGAACGCTTATGGCGAAGGCACAAAAATTTAGACGCCAAAACGTGATAGAGTAACCTTTGCAGAGCGGCGCTGGGGGCGCTGGTGTACCCTGAGCGCCGGTCAGTGACTAGTTAGTGGCACACGCACTGTATGCAGCGCTGTGCCTAAGCCATATGACGCCTGGTGCGAGCTGTGTTCATGTCCCTCCCGCCGAACATTTAGCCAAAGTTTTGATAAAACATCTATATTTTCAGGACCTGAAGCTGAACGTTCCGTGCCTTCATTTTTGCAAAATCTGTGACGAGTTCCTCGTAGTCTAATGATTCGCATGTGTCAGATTCTATGAAAATCGTTGCTAGGCCAACGAAACGTTCTTGACTCATGGTAGAACGTAGGTAGTTTTTAATCATTTTCAATTTTCTGAAACTACGCTTTCCAGCTGCGATTGAGACTGGTAAGGTTAAGAGAATTCGCAGCGCTACTACGGTATTTGGGTATGTAGATTCCGTTTCATATTTCCGCAAGTAACTCGGAACCTCTAAAGGTGCGATGTTTTTCGGTAGAAATATCGCCAAGTCTTTCAGTTCTTCACAGAAATCGATGTCTGTGTTCTCTCCATCAGTCAGAAACTTTTGTAGATTTTCACAAGCTCTCAGTATGCCTGAACCGCTAGTACTTCGCAAATCGCTTATGTTGTACAGAAATTGAAAATTATCATTATGAGATTTGAGCAGTTTGAAACGCTCTTCGATCGAGAGATTTCTATATCAATTACGAAATCAAAAGAGTCTACTTGAATTTTTTTTTCCGCTTCTATTATTGTCTTCTCTTGTGATTCATAATCAAAATTCCTTTTCTTACGTCGCACGCGAACAGCACTGACGTGCTGAAAACAAGGTTCGACTTTTACTTCAGTAGCGACTTCCTTAGCACCCTCGATCAAATTTGTAAAACTTTCGTCGGATCTGTACTGTTGGAGAAAATCTGAAAGTTCATAAACCAGTCGGCTACAGACAGAGATGTGTAATTTCGGACTCTGTAACATTTTTGCAACGATATTCACTTTCGATAATACATCATACCAAATTATGATGCTACATACGAACTTGAAGTCGTATTGGTATACAAATCATCTAAAATGACTTTAGTCAGTCCTGTTGGTTCTGTTGGCCATCGAATGTCACAAATTTCACGATGATTGACAATTGTTCTCGGCGACTTTTATCGGGAGCGCAATCCAAAATTATTGAGTAATATTTGGCAGCCAAGATTAAGCGTACCTAATGATCCCTTATTTTACATGATATTAACAGAAGTAATTCGTTTTGTATTCTGTTGCTAAAGTAATGGTAATTCGTTCCATTATTGGTCACACGCCGCAAGTGTTCTGCCATCGTGATATCAAATTTACCAAGAAGTTCGACCAATTTTTAAAAAATTCCCATTATGCCGGTCGTACAATTTATTCGATGACCCACGAAGTGCAAGAGATCGCCCTGCCAGGAATTGCAGAATAGCAATCTTACGCTTCAGAACCTCATGCCAATAGTTTGTTTCGACCCGCATCAATCGTTCATGGTCTGCATCTATCGTTTTGTGCAGTTTTAAGCGTGAGTCAAATTCCTTCCATTTTCTGAAAGTTTCGTGATGTTTGCCAGATTTGTCACGAGTTGAAATATTTCTTGCGAAATGATTCCAATCAGACGTGCCTGTGACTGGCCAGTATCTACGATCTTTGGAAAATAAGAGACAGCAAAACGCGGCGTCTCGTGATATTGAATATAACAATCATGGTCGAGCAAAGACTTCGCCACTCTTCAAACGACGCTCGTAATGAAAGGCAGAAAAACGTCTATTATTTTTGTCACACGGAAGAGAATATTTTTTCACTTGAATAGGTCCTCTTTCGACAAAAATGGCTCTCAAGTTATCGGTTATATTTCAATGTGCAGGATTTGAAGGAACTAGATCTATTCGTTCACCTGTAGCGCCCTCGTCATGAATCTGAGCGGGAACCATACATGGTTGTGCAACTAACAGTGAATTTTCAGTGTCCTCGCGATTATGTTCAGTTGCTGTCTGTACCGAGGCTCTGACTTCCGAGCATGCCTTCTTCGGCAATGGTTCCTAATTCACGTCATCTGCAGCAATACTTCTACATTGCGATCAGATGTCGAGGTTCAAGGAAATTCGGAAGAGATCGTCGTTCCAGTGTTAGTTGCCGATGACGTTAAAATAAGTGCAGAATCCATGGAAATACCGGGAGTACTATCGACGGTCTCGGCTAAAACTAGAGGACTAGGTTTATTGAAGAAAGTGGACAATATTCCTTGCTACTTTTGGTCCGCAGTTTCTCTCGCTAGTTTTTGTCACCAGGTTTGGGCGAAAAAAATCAGATCATTCGGCGCTTCTGAACATAGGCGCCCTGGAGCGGCTGCTCCGCCGATCCACGCATCGGCACGGCGCTGAGTTTAAGGAATGCAAAGGAAAGAGGAGATCGACAACAAGAAGATTGACTTATTGGTCAGGAAGGTAAAAGCTACTGGGCCGAAGGGTTCTAGAATCATTTGTACGCTTTATCGTATCGTACTAAAGGTACTGAAACGTTGTTAAACAAATGATACTCTCTATGTTATTCACGAAATCGTAGTAGTGATTTTTTCCGAGAAAAACTTGTATTTCAAATGCACCACCATTTGAACAAAAATTATGCAGGTAAGCACAGAAATGTATGAGGCTGAAAATACGCGTCTCGAAAAGACCCACAACTTTGGTGGATACTTGTTTCGCCTGAAAACTTATACTTCTAGAGATATTTAGCAAAAACATGTTTTTTGTTATGAAAAAATGTTTCAGAAGTCGTAAAAAATGATTTAAAAGGTTGACATTTTTTATAGGAGCTTTTTGTCTCATTTTTCTCCATGAAGGGCATGGAGTTTGCGGTACGTCAATTCCTTCAAAATAATACGGGTAGAAATTGGCCGATTGTGAGTTATTTTTTAGCCGTTTTCCGCGTTGCATTCGGCCCGATCGGCCTTTTTCATCACATACATGAATTGACGAGTGTACCCAGAACAGGAGAACATGATTTAGATTTTTTGCCTGTTTTTCGAAAATTCAAGCGCTTGTAACTTTTGAACCATTCGAGTTAAAAAAAAAATTGTTTGATCCATTCGTTTTGGTCAAAGAACCTGTAAAAAAATCACAACAATGTCCAAGCGCATGCGGTGAGACAAGTGTCCCGGTTGACTTGTTTTCACTCGCATCCGACGATCGTTGCATTGAAACGGTACGATTGCTTTTATTCTTACTCGTCTAAAAGAGATGAAGATTAGTTCAAACAGCCCTTGACTAATCTAAGTTTCATAATTTGCTCGCATCACATCGAAATTAAGAGAAAGAAGGCACGAAAGAACTTGAATCGACTCAGTATTTCTGCAAGATGTCATGCCATGCTCTGTTGTTCGCGTATTCATTTTCCATTTAAACGTGAACAAAGCTAAGATAACGGCAGTCGTTTCCGCACCAGGTCAATTTACAATTTAAAGCGATTACAGAGCAGCTCTACTCGCGATTAGCATAAAATCGAATAAGCGGTTTCCTACACATCAACACTACCGTTACGATGTAGGATGAGGGGATACCATTTTGTCTTGCCATTATTGCGTGGAATGAGAAGGTTTTTCGTGCTTCATCTAGAATAATTCAAAATATTGCAGGAAAACAATTTTGATAATGGATATTCTGGCCCATGATAAACAAATTTTCAACGCTCTTAAACTTGAATGAGAAAACTAACACGGCTGTTCGTAACAAATCGAGTATTGTTAACGTAGAAATAAAATCAAAGGCAACATCTATTTTTGACTTGTACAATTTGCGATAATTTAATATCTTTAAAATTCGTTGGCAGGATGCATAGAAAAATTGCACAGGACCACAAACCTAATCAGCGAAGTAACACAGACCAGACTCGGCATAACTTATGTTTCCGAAGTTGCTGAATTCGAATTCGGTGTCCGTTTGACTCCATCAGATCACGGTTAAGGGCATTCCAAGGTCAAATCGAGAGATCTCGAGAGCATATGGTGAGCGTATTTTCATGTACTTCCATAAGATTTTCTCTTGGATTTGATTTTGGAAATCCCCGCGACAGTGACCTGGTGGGGTCAAAAGGACACCGAATTTGAATTTGGCGTCCTCTGAAACATAAGGTATACCAAGTCTGGTCCGTGTTGCTTGGTCGGTTACGTCTGTGGACCCGTGTCATTATCGTATGATTGAGCCATTACACCCCGTTCGATATTTGCATCTGAATATCGTCGAGATCCACATGGAGTATTTGTTTGCTGTGCTAATTCATGTTGTCGCTTTCCTTGTAACGAGCTACGTCTCGGCTTTTCCAACTACTCATGCGGGTCTTCCAGAACGAGTTAGCTTTCGTAAAGTCGGCAAAGTATGTTTTACCATTAAAATGCGATGTTGATTCTCGGATACTTATATTTTTCCTGTAACCAATTTCAAGGTACCTTCGATTCGCGGAGATTTACCTTTGGAAAGAAAACGCGTTCATTTTATCCGCTGCTACGACAAAACAGGAGACTTATGTTAGTGTCGCACAAACGGTAGTTTGAAAAAAGCGAGTGCAGAGATCCAATTTTTATTTTGTCTCGAGCACTGACAAGAGTATATTAAATGGAGCCGCACAGTTAGATTTTCTAAATACAATTCCCAACTCGTGTTCTAGATTTTTCGATGGATTATTTTTCAAAAAACTGTGACACGTATTCTTTTTGAAATTACTCGTTCGGCGGGGTATAATCGTATTCCGTTGTCTTGGTCTGAGAGTCTTGCGCCTACCATCAAGTCGTTGGGCTTGCCTATACAGCCACTCTTTCATGGGAGGAGGCGGTCAACGCGATCAGCCGCAAGGTGCACGGCGTCCTCTGCGCGTTGCTATTCTATAGGAATGCTTGATCGCGCCGGTACCGGGAAAAGCTCATCGCGAATTTAGTCCTGCCTCACCTGGATTTCAGGGGTGTCGCCGTGAGCAACGCCATCAGCCCGCACGAGAACAAGTTCCAGCGCCTTGTCAACGCCTGCGTCAGGTGATTAACTCCACTGCCACTGATATGAACATCGAAACTTCGAACTACACCGCCTTCAAGCGTATCCCGGCCAGACAGCTGCCGCCGGAGGATAAATCGGAATGGCTAAGGAAAAACCCGAGCGAGGGAGTAGCTCCGATACCAGCGCTACTAGCAGCTCCTCTCGACCTGCTCCTATAAATGTCTTCTGCTCAGCATACTGCCGCCGTATACGTCCAGCATCCTGTCTATAATCGTATTTGTAGCGTCTTCTTTTCCGTCTATTCTATATCTGCTATTGCTAGTGTAATTATTCTTTATTTATACGCTAACTCTGTAACTCTAAAGAGTGTGACCGAGTTGTATCCTCAGACTCCAATAAAATGCTTTCTATCTATCTACTATATCTAATTGAAAGATTCTATAACTCAGAGATGGAAACTAGTCTTCAGACTGGAAAATTAAATTAGATTCGTTGGAAATGATTCCGGTGTGTTTGAAACCGCGCTAACTCGTACAAAACAGTATGGAACCAATGAAAAAACAATTAGCGCTACTTACATTACAAAGTATTTTATTTACGCTGAAGGCATCAAGTACTGGTATTATTTTTGACGATTTTTTCGACGACTGATCTGACTTTACAACAGCAGAATCGAAAGATTTGGCCAAAGTAGATGGAAATTCTGATATTCCCTTCTGATAATCGCAACGAAATATTCAGTTCGAGCTGAAAAATAAACGTTTTCTGAATTTTAATTTCAATAATCTGACGGATGGAAAATTATTATAATAAATAAGCCGAACGCCTATTTCAGAACTTCTGGATGACGTGATTTCGTAATAATACTACAGTATATTTACATGGAAGCAAGAAAATTATCGAAAAACCGTGAAAATAATTTTTGTAAGTCGCGAAGGCAAGAAGTAGTATGGCGACTTCCATGACTTGATAATATTACTATAATAAATCTGTGAATTTATCGAGCATTTCACGCTACAACAAGGGAATTCTAAAAACTGTCCGAAAATGTCGTTAACATCCAATTAACGACGCGACGGCGTATTTCGATGTTCTCGAGATTCCTCCAAATCTGCATTGTGGTTCTCTCGGGATGAGCTTAATGAATTACCAAAATAAACCCGAAGTTTGATTCACGAAATTCCAATACACACGCGTTTGCCACGAAGAACACGCGCCGGGCACTGCACTTTGTGCTCGTTGGTGTGGCGTCATTGATCGAAATCGTGCAAACTGGTTTCTCTACGGATGCACATCTCACGAACCGGGAATCCGGTTGACGGCCGGTTTCGGAACTCGAGATATCATTTTTAGCAATTTTCAATCAACATTGAAACTAGAATACCTGACCCTCGTACATGTACACGAATCAAAACACTTCGTCAAATTACTCGCGTTCGATACAATCGTCAGTAGCGAAGCATGTCGACTGCTCAATCGCCTAATAGCCAAAAAAAAAACAGCACGAAAAGTTTAACCGAAAAGGTGTTATCCACGAATGAAAGGCACAAAATCATCAACAAAATTTTCTCCCGATGTAAACCATCAAACTTCGTTCGATCACCAATACTAACATCAAAAAATTGTTTATTTTGTCTTACCTAATAAATATTTGCGCTAATTATTATTGAATGCATGATCGACGGGTAAGAATACCATAAGCTATTTTAATAGCAAATATTACAAGCATATAATTTATTCCAACCTCTAATTAATTTTTCTTTATCACCAAGTAAATAAAATATAATACTGTAAATAATTGAGTGTTTTTTCAAACGTAACGTTAACTAAGAATTCTGAATATCTTACTAAGCTTACTAAGATCTTACAATTAGTCCGGCCCATTATCTAGTATGCTTGGTAGGGAAAAGCGGAGTAATAAATAATGGAATGGTTTTGAAAAGGCAAGGATTCGTATAGTTTTTGTATTTTATCCATTCAGTTTAGCGTCTGCGAATTTCAATCTTACATCCACGCTTGAAATAAGAAATTTTAGTTCGCCCTCTTTTCCCAGCAGCTATCGTAGTAATATGATGGGAAATCTAGAAACCATGAAGAATAATCATCCTGTGATAAAATTCCGAGTGTTGAGAAGACAGCAGGGCCCAACGTGGGACGAAACACAAAACTGGACCACCGCAAGGTCACCCCGAGGATCGCGGTGACCTTATTCTTTCTCGCTCTTTCTTCGACTTTGTTTGTCCTCCGGCTTAAAAGGTGCATCACGGATGCAGCAACGAGGTCGATATACACGTGTACATGAATGTTGGTTTTGTACGAGACGATTATGTTTTTTGTTGAATAAATTGATTCAAGACTAACAATTAGTCGTCGAGTTTGTTTATAAACGGACTATCTGTTTTTAACTTTTTATTTTCAATTTCCAACGTTATTCATAGTAACTAATAGAAAAACACAATTTTGCAAATTTTCCAAAATCGAAAAAAAAGTAGTCGTTATGAGGATCCCAGGATTAGACCGAGTTAGAGCGTTGTCAAATGGATAGTAGCTTGTGATAATCCTCGCTAGGAATTCCGGCCATTTATTCATTGCAATTACACGTCTTCGTGCCGAATTTATCGGTTCTTTGCGCACAAATTCGCATAATAGAAATTCAACAAGCAGGACAATCCGGTAGATTCGCGATTGCTTGGAAATAATGTGCGTTATCATGGTTATTGTGAAATTGATTCTGTGTTCTCGCCGTTGCGGTGCTGATCATAAAAAGTAGATAGCATTTTTTGCCAATCCGTGGATATTCGATTCGTGATTGGTTCGCCTATTTTATTTATTTCAAGAGGAACAAAAACGTGCTTTTTTCAAGAGTTGATATTATTTGACGCTCATTATTACGTTGAACGATATTATTGTCGTCGCATTTCGAAATCGCGGTATTTCGGTAGTGATCTCAGCTACTGGGGCATGGTTGTACCCCATTACCGATTATATTTTCTACCCTAGGTACGGATTAAAAGAGGATGCAAAGCAAAAATAATGAACTTTCGAAGCTATAAAATGGATTTCGTGATTTTGTTTAAATTTCAATCAGAGAAATGGTCCTTCAGCTGCACATCACGACTCGTGCTGACTATTCGGCCATGAAATAAGTTCATTCGGATTGGCAATGATCGTCGGTGATTGGGAATAATGCGCGGTCACTGGTCCGAACATCCTGGTTTCCGGAAATTCGTGTATCACTATTACCGCTCGCGTGTAAAATTCGCGCGTCCTCGCTCAAGGTCGTCCTGCCAAATTTACCCCAATCGAGGTTTGCCGAAGTGAAAACCGAAACGATTTCACTCGGAGCTTTGACCATACTATGGCCTATGGACTGCACGTCTCGATCTCGACCTTGTGGAGGTCCGTGTAGCTGAGCGAAATGTCCCGCTACGAGGCGAGGTAACGGTCAGATGTGTAACTACAAATTCCGCAGGAATTAAATTTAAGCTTGGAAAATAAGAGATACGAATGATAACAACTCATTGGCTAATTGGCTCGACGGTTTATACTATACTATTTTATTTTTCTTCATAGAAGAATAATAACATTTCATTTGGAAAATGCCTTAGGTATTGCTTTTGACTTTGGCGTCTAAATTTTTTACCGAAATAACTCAACTTAATCTTAATACAATAATCTACGATCAACTTAATTAAATAAAATGTCGGATTTTCGAGACACTCCAATTCTTTAACACGTGGGTCAAAGTTGGCAAATATTCGGTTATAGTCAATATTCCTCATGACTTTAAGGAATATCTTTGGGTAGATATTGCTGCTTGTTATATTATTTTCCAAGCGGGGCCTGTTTATAACTTTACAACAGCAATACAGATAATCTTATGTTTCTTTGCTCGAAAATCTGCGAGTAAACGGTGAAAGGCCACATTTTGTTTATTTTAAAAAAAGCTCTAATCGGGCTCTCGATCAGCTATCAACCCTCCAAGGACAGACGGTGGTCACTGGGCGGAATCTATTCAGTGAACGTTAAAAAAATGTAGCCAGAAAAGTATCGAGCCGATTTTGCTCCAAACGTTACCTGACGCGCTCTAAGTATTCTAGATAACGAATGAAAAGTGTCAATGCGAGAAATCGAATGCTGAGATGTGAAAAAAATCATAGAACGTTGGACGCGCGAAAAGGACACTTTTTTACTCAAAAAATCGTAACTTCTCGATTAATTGAAATTTTGACCAGAAATTCGGAAGATGAACTGCTTTGATCCGATGCTTGTGGGAAAAAATAATTGCATACCGTACGTTCTGAAGAGGTATTTATTTCGACTCGTGCAGAGCTTTTAAGCTCGCGATTTTTTTGCTACATTGATTTTGGACGATCCGATAAAATGGATCGGCGCGTTTCATCCGGTAGCGGAGTCATGGGCGACACCTGATCACAGGCAACTCGCGCTGCTGTTCTGTAAATCCTTCGTCGTCTTTCAGTGACGGCAGTGACGGCTTACGCTGAGACTTTCTAATAAGTACGTGCATCGATCTAATTGTAAGCGATGGGTTATCGAACTAGGCGGCGTTAATTCAGCGGTGAAACAGATAGCCGAGATGCCGTATCATTCGACGTTGAAATAGCTTGGGTATTCGCCAAATATAACACGCAAATGACCAGACTCGAAAGATAATGAATCGGCTTTCGAAGAGCAATCCACTCGATTTGTTTTGGAATCGTACTTCGCTACGTACGACAACGCGATGACGAGTAAGATCAACATCCTCGGAAGTGCGACGAAAAATTCTCCAAGTATTTTCACAGCATTTTCTGTTTTTAACAATTTTTCAAAGTTTAACGGGCAGCCTTCAAACTCGTCTCGCAGATGCAGACCAATGAAACTGATTGAATATTGAACAACAATTCCTAATGTTCGATGTAATAAGCAGACGACGAGTTTTGAGAATCCGTTGAAAATAATTATTTCCTTGATTTCAAACGTTGATAAATTCTGCTCGTTAATCAAGCCTGATTCCGAGGCGAATTAAAGTATCGTGGCCGAAGAATTTGAGTCTTTGTTAAAAACGGACAAGTTGGCGTTGAGTTTTCTAGATTCTCGTCAAAATTAGGTTCCTGCATTGGTATTTGTGTTAGAATAGCTGTATTTTTCGAATACTTTAAGCGCAAGGCTTTATTCGAGATGAGAGATCTTCGAACATTTTTGTGCGATTAAAGGTCGCAAAAAATGTCGACGTCACGGAGAATCTTGAAAATCGGGGTTCAGCGAACTGAAATCCATCGATCAGTCTTGAGAAAATGTATTATTCGCGTATCAATCGGTGTAATATTGTGCAATAAACGAAAGTATTTCGACAGACTCTCGACTGCTACACGTAAAGTGGAATTTGCGGGCGTAGCAGATTTTTTTTTTTTTGCTTCGACGGGAGTATTCAGCTTCGCATGGGTAGTAGTTATGATTTTACGAGGTATAATTAATGAATTTTTACACTGAATTAGAACACCCTAATAAAATGCATTTACAATATACGTATAGATATATTATTTCCCTATATTCTTACCTAAATCCATTCCGTTGCGTTTCGATATGTTGACCAAACATTTCGCAGCTCGGAAAAGTTCCATTAAATATGTACAGGATTTATTCATTATTCATATTCATTCGACATTATTCTTTTCTCGATGCAATGTCGTAATCTCGTTTGGCATCGGAAAGAATATTTTCATCGATGGTGCTCGGTTTTATTCATTCAAATTCGAGAGAAAAACCATCAATCGTCTCCAACTTTAGTGAATTTAATATTTCCTTTGTGAAAATAATCCGCATTTCTTCCAGAAATAAAATATATTTGTCAGCCGTACAACGAGTGTCACGCGAACTTCGAAAATAATGAGCTAATAAGAGAGTAGCCTGGGCGGTTCGACGTTATCAAAAAATCATTTGGACTTCTCTACAACTTCCGCTAGAATATTACCGATGTGCCTCGAATGGGGAGGTAAACTCGACGCAAAAGTTTTGAAGGATCGTTGAGCAGCTTCGTCACCATATCATTTACAGATATGCGGTACCGTTGTAAATATTACGAACGTTTAGACGGACATGTCTGTAGTTCAAATGCGGAACCAGCGAATTTTCCGTGCGGATTCTCATTATGCGAATGTTGATCTCGCGAGTATCGACTTCTTTTTTGAAGAATTTCTGGAACCTCGACGATAAGAGCCAAACGTTTCCATGGTCGCGTTCGGCCCATCTGAGTTCCGCCGTGAACTGAAGCGCCGTGGGATCGTACGCTATTATCCTGCGCACGAACAGCACGATATTAGTCAATCGGATAAGCAATATTCTAATATTTAAGCCATGTATCGTGGTTAATTGTAAATAGCCGAAGACTTGACGAGCTCAAACTGATACAAGCATTCTTACTATCCAGCAAAGATGATTGCAATTTTCAATGCTTGTCGTAATAGTAGAGATTACTTGAAAACAATTTTTTTCCCATCATTTCAACGTCATCTCAAGGTAGCCCGCGCCAAGCCGACCACTTTTAAACCCGATCCCTTTTAACTTGACTGGATTTTTTTAATACGTGTTTGAATTTTTTCAAATTTTTTTGCCGAGCCAGAAAAAAAACGCTGATGTTTTCTTCAAATTGTCTCAACTTTTTTGAACATTGACCTGATGAGACTTTTTTTGTAAATTTTCCGTTTTAAAATGAGTTTCATGGAAAAAATGTAAAAACCCGATAACAAATATCAAATTAGATTATTCGTGAAATTTTTTAATTTTTTGGAAAGCGTCACCGATTTTCAAAGTCTGCCATTTTTAATTTGTTTTCTTTTCTCACAAAAAGAACTCCCATTTTTCTGGCAGTTAATGCCATCAAACCCAGTGTGGGCCGACTTTGCTTTACATACAGATGTATATTTTTTTGATCAAGGAATTTTCTTTGGTCTTTCCGCAATTTAACTTTGTCTTTATGAAAAATTAAGCTGAAATAAATACAGCTATGTTTTTTTAACTTCACTCATAAGTCTTTGTTTCGTAATATATATTATAAAAACGAAAGTTAGATTGGCAAAAAATGAAAAGAATGTCGTTTGGTGAAATTAACCGCCGAGTAAATCAAAATTTTTATTAAAAAAAAATAATTATAGATGGCAGAGTTTGAAAAATCGATGATTTTCCCCAAAAACCAAAAAAATTCGTAGAAAATCTGACTTAATATTTTTGTTGGATTTTTTTTCGTCAAGCTGGTTCAAAAATGAAAAATATGGACAAAACGTCACGTTTGATGAATTGAAAAAAAAATGCTAAGTTATTAACGAAAAAGATACTCTTTTTTTTGGTTGGTAGAAAAAATTGGAACAAATCCACGTCAACGTTGTTAGTTGGGTACTACGAAATTATAAAAATGTCAGTTGAAAGGCGTCGAGTTCAAAAGTGGTCGATTGATATAGATTTCTAATTGCAACCCATACATAGTTTTCTAATTTCAATCACGTGACGAAACAGTTTTATAATCGAGGTCGAGACGGTTTGTTCGCGATTGCTCGTGAAAACGATTTGAGATATTTCAATTTTGGAACTCTTTTTTTTCTCTCCTGGTCCATCGTAACCTACGAACCTCTGATTGTTCGATTCCGGCTGCCATGCAGCAACAGCAGTTTCGGTGAGGGGTGCAAATAGAATGGTGTCGTCTCTTGGATCGACGCTGAGACCGACTCCTTGGCTGGATTTTCTGCCGACCAGCGTGACTGGTAGCTGTTCTCCAAAAGCTGGAGCACCGGCTTGTAGAGCTGAAGTGGGCACGCTGAAGAGACGATCTGTAGCGAGTGGTTGGAAGTAGACGAGTTTCTGTCGCGGTGAGAAGCCGAGACCGACGACTCCGTCGAAGAGCTCGAAAGTATCGCCTCCGATCTGTGCAAAGTGCCTAATTATTTTCCGTTCGAATCGCGCGGAAAATCGACCTCGCACAGGTGAGAAGTGGACAAAGTCGTCCACGGACACAGACCTGGTACGTAGAGTAGTCCGGATCAGGGTACATCGACGCATGCGAGACTCTCCAGCTTCGGTCGGTCGCACCATCGTACACCACGATTCCTGTAACACAGTAGGAACGTCACATTTTGCGAATCGGTGCCTCGCTCCAATGATAATTACAGCTTTGCTTACCAGGAGAAGTCGTGTCAGATATGTAGATGTAGACGTCGTCGCAGGACACGCTCGAGGTATCATCGATGATCAGATTGGTGAACAGGGAATTCAAACGAATTACCTACGATGCAATTCGTATCAAGTTACAAATCCATTCCAGTCGACGGACTTGAGGCCATTTTTTCAAGAGTGAGCGCAACGTTACCCGATTTTTTGGACCTCGCTGGCGACTTTCGCAATTTTAGAAAAATATTTTTATATTTCTCGGTGTTTGGGAGATTATTTCACTCCTTTCAGAGGGGTGAATTTCGATAGAAAAAATTGATGATCATAAGGATGAGTTATCTTGGTTTTTTTGTAAGAAAAATATCAGAAACTAGATTTTTTTGTTCAATTTTCAAGATTTGGCATCGTCTTTTTCTGATTGGGGGTGGTTTTACTCTACGTAGGGGTTGTCTCGAGGGTTGTTTCCTCATCGAAGCTGCATTGAACTATGGTTGATCTATATTTTATAATTTTAAGAATTGACATATTTTGTTTTGAAATTTCAGAAAAATATTTTCATTTTTCTTCGTGTATTGGGGATAATTTCACCTCGTGGGACAGCTTCGGGGATGAATTTTTGACCTACATCGACCCTCATCAACCCAGAAAATACGTGGCGGAATTTTTGTCAGGTTTATTTTGTAGAAAACGTACAATGAAAGATGATTTGACGATTAGTGGCATTTCCGATGTTTTAACATTTTGAGGTAATTTTTTTAAATTGTCAACAATCGCAGAGCGATGCTCGTTCCGGTTTTCAATGGCGAGTATTTTGATACCTGTTATATATTGTTATTTTTTCCCCAGCTCACCAGCAAGATCCATAAAATAGGCTTCGAAGGATCGCTATTTTTGCGATCGCTCTTTGGCCTCAAATTCATTAACGTTTGATCGAGTATCCTCGAATGCTCGGCAAATGATAAGTTGATAATTCATTTATACTTATCAGTCGAATTAAGAGCATTCGTGCGTGCCGTCGGGACTCACGTAAGGATATTTCGTCGCGATTTACTCACATCGCGCGGGAATTGTATCACGCGAACCAACTGATCCGTCTGCAGATCGAAGACGAGGATTTTCGGCGGGCAAGGAGTTTGGAAATTGTCTATTGAAGTCATCACTCCACTGTCGAGGACCCAGAGCCGGTTGCATCTGTCAGCTCGGATCCTGTAGACCGAGGTTAGCCCAGAGCAATTGAGCTCCCCGCGTCCAGCTGTGTGCCAGTCCCAGGAGGGATACGCCTTTGTGGGTAGCAGAAACGAAAGCGATGGATAAGCATCGCAGCGTAGGTGAGCATTTCGAAATGATCGTTCTCGTACAGAAGCGTTGTGTCAAGTGGGGATATGATGGAAATAAGTACGGTCTTGTCGTGCCGTTTTCAATGCCAAATGAGAACCGATTGCGCAGACGCGTTGCTCGCGAAATGATCACCAGCACGAAACTTTTCGTGCAGGAAGATCGTTTCCACAAACATTTAGACGAGCGAAAGATGCTGCAATATTAATCTTGACGCTGAAAAGATACGTATCGATGGCCTTGAGCGGGGCAAACAGAGTCTCGCGTCAGATAGACGAACTAGATTTTTGTCGTATATAAGTACATATTGCTTGGTTCTGAACAGAGGACTTTTTTTACAGCTAAACAAATGGACAAGTTTTAGGCAAAAAATCAGACTTTTTCAATTGCATTTTTTCCAAAAAATCCAAAATTAATATTTTTTCTCAATTTTTTCGACGTTCAAAACAAGAAAAATCTGTGTACCAGGGAATTTTTTTTGGTTTTTTCATTTCAAATGAAGCAGTCACGGGTTATCCGTACTAGCGTACGGAAAGTTTTCTTCAGGCGCCTCGGTTCTCACGCTACCAGTGACTTATTTTTGAATATTTTTTAATGAAAATTTTGCAAAATATTCTCAAAGCATTAGGTACCAAATGACGTACAAATGTTGTAAACAAATCGAGAAATACGGTACTTTTGCGAAAAAAATCGCAAAAATACGTTTTCATTTGCCCCATGGTGACGCTTTGCCCTTCTTAACGAATAATAGCACAAGAAATGTCGACACGAAGATTATAACCGAAAACGAGTTCTTCACAGATAAGAGCAACACAAAGTTTTACCCTCGAATAAAAGCACCAAACTTAAATCCGTCGCGAATACTAACTTCAACACACAAAATACTTCAATTGTATTTTGTTTTACCTGATAAATATTTAAGGACTTGAAGACGATTTGCAATAAAATATATCTTCAACGAGTAAGTTTTTTTTTAAACATAACGTAAATGGCATATGCCTCGAGTTGACTAATATATTAATTAGTATTCGGCCCAATAATTTTTTCTCATCACGTACATAAAATATGAACATAAACGTTGTTTACGAATGAAAAGTGTGCGTGGTGCTTTTATTCGTGGCAGTTTTCGGTTTGGTGCTTTTATTAGCGTATAGTCAAAGATCGGTGCTGTTATTCGTTGGGACCGTCGGTATATGGTATCTGTACTTCGACCGTGTCGACGCATGGCGATATCTTCCTCGCAGCAACGGAGCGAGATCTTACCTGTAGCTGAGGACTGCTTCCCAAAGGAATATCGCGGGGAATAAAGTTTAACGTGGCCGGAACGCCAGCTCTCAGTCTTGGGACAGCGACGAAGATACGATTCCATCCGATTTCAATGCCGGTCGGGACAACGTTTTCCGGCTGGAAACTGTCCAAGTATCTCCGATCATACGGCAGGTTGACGCTCATGAGCGGCCATTGAGCGATTAGCTCGAGCTGATCGTCTGCCGAGCCGAATTCTAGGACTGCTACGAGGACGGTAGCGGCGAGGAGGACCCTGTTGAAACGAAATAAAAACTCATTCGCCGCGGAATAATGCCGTTTTTTTTTTTTTTTAACAACGAGCATGCAACGCGGGTTGTTCAGTTCGATTCAATTGATTACGGACAATCACTGACAAGTTTCAAGCCGTGTCGTTATGGTCGCTGGGAACGGCAGCGTGTCTTGCTCGATTGGACGCGAACGGTGACGGAAATGAAAAAAATAGAACTGGGTTAGACGAATCGAAATTAGAAAATTACGACGACGTTGCGTAATAAAAGTACGATTTACAATCTGACGCGTCATATTCTGTGTATCAGTTAGACTGTTCAGTCGAAATCTGAAACATTTCTGTACATCGGATTGCTATCGTTGCAATTTGGAGAAAAAAAAACATTTAGACCGATTGAACCCAACTGTAAGCTTCGATTATTGGCTTGATCTATGATTGGTCAATCTTGGGCCCGGCACATCACATCGATACAGTTATATCGGGAGCGGTTCGTCAAAAATCACACTGGATTATTTAAATTTCAATTTTTCACCGACTGATTATCGATGATATAAAAGTTGTCTGAAACACAGATTATTATTTGTGTTTATGACTAAAGCTGAATGGCAAAACTGAAATCTATTTCAGACTTTGGCAACAAGCGGTGGCTAACTTTAGAATTGATTAGGTGGTCACGCAGCAACTGCGGTTCTTGCTTTCACGTCAACGTATGGCTCGGATAATCGCGAGCAAGTTTACGAATCTGATAATAATCGTTACATATTATTACAGGTGCCAAAATGTAGAAGTACACTTATCAGCACGATTGGTATTTTCCATGCATCGTTTTGAACGGTTTAATTCAACGCAGAAAATAAAGCCAACTTCATCTTGGAAAATATTACGAAAAGTTTACGAGGATCTAGCTACTTTATATCCATGTTACTCACGCAACGTCGTGCGATAAATAATTTTCATGTTACGTGACGGTGGAGAATTATCATACGAGTACTCGTAATTAGACGATTAATTCGCGACTCGAGCTCGCGCATAAATTGATTCGAAAGATATTGTATGTTTATGTATCATGATTCTCGTTAGCTAATTGATGGAGATTAACTTTTGATATACGATGTATACATCAAATTTATATGTTATTCATTTATTAACTGCGCATCGTAGTTGAGGAGATTGAGGCATTAACCGTGAAATATGAAAACTATTTTGTATAAATTTATTTCGACAGAAATTAATAGAAATTTCATAGAAATTTTCTAATTTACTAACGTAGGCGAAAAATTGAAGGTGTTTAGGAAGCTGATTTGAATATACGTCGAAATTTACAATAGAGAATACGTCTATTTGATATGAAAATGGCACGTTTTTGTCACAACAAACGACAGCAAAATGCCATCAATACGTTTAATTGCGTTGAAAATGGAAATCTCGCGATTACTTGAGAAAAAAATTCAAATTTTATTAGAAAGCTTTAATCTGATGAAAAATATTTATGATTGTTATTTAATTACATTTTTTTTAGTTATGAGAGTTAGTTTTTTTGTCATTCTTTTATTTAAAAAAATACTATTTGAATTGATTATTCTTGAAAAATGAAAAAATATAATTAATCTTTGTATTTTATTGTGTTTTTCTCCAAGTTTGGACAAAACATCCAAAAGGTAATCTATCATTCTATATCTACTTAATAATATCAAATAGACAATTTATAACGTGAAATATCCTTCAACAATGGATTTGGTATCATTGTGATGCATTTTTTTCGATTGTGTCAATTCTCATTGATCGCATGCTGCCTCAAATTTCGATTTCTCTTTGGAAAAAAATGTCACTTTTTCAGAAAAAAAAATAGTTTTTATTTCTCGCACGACTAGTCTTCATTCCGCGGTAGATTTAATATTCCTTGCTCTACAATTCAGACGATTCGGACGATTTCTCCGGATGAAAATTGTTTTTCCATGTAAATGCAAATTTTCAGAGTCGGTTGAAGAATCGAAGATCCGTATCATTTATACTCTAATTTGCGACCGAACCATCGAATAACACGCGCGTTATAAACTATGATGGTTTCGCGGGGAAAAAAGGCTGTTTCTCTGCGGGGTGACCATTGGATAATTATAATACAACTGCGGCCACCTCGTTGCCGTAACAAGCAATGTGTTAGTAAGGCTTGGAGAAAAGTAGGCCACATGCGAATTTTTGTGACGGAATGACGGCTCGTATTTTAACGACGTATCTCGAGTTGTCCTATCCATGACACTTCTAAGGCGGTTTGCCGTTTTTCTACGATGCAAAACTTTGCCTCCGCAACGATTATATATTTCGCAACGAATTAGACTGGATCGTGAATACATCCGCGAATAATCGCACGGATTTGGAAATTATACCTGTGATATCGCCGCATCAACGAAAGTCCGACACGACCTGTCACAGCACTGATTAGGCACAGTTATTTGGTGAGTGTCGGGGCCACGGAAGTGACAACCGGTTTCTTAAATGACAATAATTTCGTGAAATTAACGTCATTGAATCGACGTCCGGTTCCCCACGTGGCTCAAGGATTCGAATAGTCGAAGGCATTTGTTATTTAATCGATGCTAGGTATTGCTCCTGGAAATTGCAACGGAAATTTGGAGTTCATACGGTTATACGCGCAATTTGCAACGAGTAATGCGTTCATTCGTTCGTTATCTTATTGTTTTTTTTACAGGATTTCTTCTGCCGAATGGAAAACTCTGCAATCGGGCAAAGAAATGAAATACTAAGATTTATTTATTCATTCCAAGGAGCCTGTTGAGCGTGTAAGAGACCACAGAAATCTCGTAGAAAGAGAACGGGAAAAGAGATCAATTTTCGGAAGATGTGCAACGTTTTCGAATGGTACAAACATCAATCTGATTAACGGTTCGTACTTTTGTGGAAACGCATATATTTTTATGCAATAAATAATATTGTAACGCTTACAGATTTGGCTTCGACATTCACGACTCGATCGTGACACGAATAATTATCGTGCACGTTCAACGCGACGCACGATATTCGAGCCGTAATGAGATACGCGGGAAGTTCTCGTCACAAATCATCGACAAATATCGGATGGTCGCGATGACTGGACGAGCGAGCAATGGTAAACTTGTAAACTTTCAACGAACATCGAGGGAATGTTTCTTGTTACCCTTTCACGCGGAATGCACGCTGAAACGTAAGAATGTCATTTGAGAATGGATACCGTCAGCAAAGCACCGCGTATGATCTAAATTCTAAATTATATAGGTACATTTGGTTGTATTTCAATTAGCTTCAACACCAAAACGATACTTTTTGCTCGTTGACAAATCTCATTTTGAAAGACAACGGAAATTGTCAAGCTCCGCATTAAACGTCACGTTTTATTGTACAAAAATGTAATCCCTAACATACATATAAGCCCGCAATAGCGATGACCGACTGATTGAGTAACTCAAATGTCTGACCCCTTCCCGATGACATAGAACGTTGCGGGTTTTTGCAATCGATCCTACGGGAGACGTTGAGGCAGGTGAAAAATTGTCGAAATTGTAAAGTTCCCACTCCTTTTAATTGTTATTAACATTTTGCTGCAAAAAAATATGTTTTTTGGAAAAAAAAATTCAAACAAAACTTGCGTATCTACCTATTTCAAACAACTTTTAGTCCAACAAAATTTCTCTAAAAACGTTACTTTCCTCGTGAAACAGCATTTTATGTTAGATCTGGGGGAAGCCACTGAGAGGGTAGCGACGAGGCTCCCGAAAAGGAGAGTTGAGAAATGAACTGGTTTGCTGAGAGAACAACCAACGTTTCAATGAAAAGAGTATTCAAAATTACTCATACCTAACAATTTTGTACAGCGATTAGTACGCCAATAAAATGTTTCGACGCAATGTCAAACTAGTGTCGCGTGATCGAATATTATTTTATCGAGTCACAAACAATATCATGGCTCCCGAGTATCTTACTAGCCCCAGGAAGTGACTTTTTTCGAATTGGAAAACTTGTTTTTCGACGAAGATCCGCAAATAAAGGAGATTCGATACTTGATGTTTCCTCACACGAAATCTATTCCAAGGAGGCTGGAATGTACTTTCCAAAGATGGGGAAAAAATATTGTACATCTTAACGTTTATGGCTGTGTATTGGATGCATTCCGAAAAAATGCTCCAAGAAATTTACAAGTAACATATCTAAATTGAATTATCGATGTGTCTTCGGCAGAATCTCAAGCATCAGGTGACAACTTTTTTTCTAAAATTTACGTCGACTTACGACTGCACCCCCGGTCTCTATAAGTATATCTTAACACTGTTCTACTTTTTTTCTCACTCTCTCCAACCTATTCGCCGACTCGGTGCTACGCGTGTCGATACAAACGCTAGATAATTTATATATCTATCCGGCGAACCCGAATCTCCACGTAACGCGCGTACTTTACTACATTCCATGGAAATCTAGTAAATCTTCGAAATGCAACGATAATAATACGTATCCGAGAAGCAAGATCGCGTTCGTTGCCGGAGACCAGGCATTTCACACAGTTCCGTTCGTTCCGCCGGTGATTTTGGCGAGTAAAACGAGCATGTTTCACAATTCAATTTCCTGTACTCTCGGCTACAGCTAAAGTATAATGTATTGATATTTATTGGTAAGAAGAACAATGATTAATTCATTTTATCGAGCCGCAACAGTTTCGATGGTTACGTAAAACAAGTATCATCGTTTCAAGTAGACATACGAGCGATTCCGCCAAATGCTGTACGCAAATCAGGCCTCGAAATATCTGACTATTTTTCTATGACTTTCTCAGATTATTTAGGTTTTAACTAAGATATTTCTCGGGTATGAAACATCTCTGAATTAGGTTAATAGGGGTTTGCGTAATTATTCGATTTTGCTCCGAAATTTTTAAATCTAATTAAACGGTTCAAAAAATGCTACGAACAACAAATTCAATACACAGTTGTTCATCCGAAATTGTTTGAATTTTTCGAAAAAGGTGACAGAAGCCAAAAAAACCCTCAATTTGTACAGAATCTTTACACGTGATCGTGTTTTCAAGTTGGGGTCGAAGAGTATAATTTTGTTTCGTTACTCTTAAACGTGCAAATAAATTCAGTATCACTTTTTTATTTGTGTTCTCGGACCGCGAAGTTGTCATCTGAACAGGGCGGGGGGGGGGGGGGGGGGGAAGGCATGATTAATTCATTACAAACAAATTTTATCTGAGAATCGGCCGAGCATTAATGTCCTGGCAATTTATTCACACCATCGTCGATGTATCTTTTCACATTGTGCTTCTACAGTTCTGGTCCTACGACAGTCCTACTATTATTATTCCGGAGACGAGGTACGTTTCTCTCGCAGCGAAGTGACCTGATGCTGGACGAAATTCTGACTCCTGCCAATCAGCGAATTTTTCATACCAAGATTCGTAAACATTTCCTGTTCGAAATTTTGGTCAAATATTTTCCATGGATCTGATCAAATTTTCTACGCAATATTTTCTCGGATTTGCCCTTTCCGCTAGATATTTTTCATTCCACAGATATTTCGCGGGATCGCTTCAGAAAACATTGAAAACATTTTCAAGCAATCGGTTTATAATTATTACAACTCAGGAATATACTGACAAATCATTGATCGGTTTCCTCGTGACTTTTATCGATTACGTTTATAGAATTGAGAAAAAATAGACGATCAATATTTCACGAATCGAGGTGGATTCCTGACTGCCAATTTTTTCGAATTATTCTCTGATTCGATTAAATTTCGATAAATTGCGACGATTCATCCAGCCCTTATCGCCTCTATCGCGCTCACATCTCTCGCGACGATTTTTCAATTGCCGAACAAACTGGTGATTGCATATCCGTTCGGATGAGAAACAGCGAATTTGGTTTCGTGATATGCTATATTTTTTGATTTGCAAGACGGTAGTGCTCGATCTATTCGTCGTATCACGGTGAAAATCATTATTTCTCGTTCATTGGCATTGTTTGGTTAAGGACTACAAGGAAAAGTCGTGGGCGAAATTCGTTCCGCTTCCATTAAAACTTGACAGTGACTTTGTACCTGTCGCACCGTCGGCCAGACGTCCTTAGTACGAAAAACTTTCAAACATTCGCCGGGCGCCCTGAATCAGTGAACCGCAAACTGATCAATCAATGGTGCGGCGATCGAGACTCACCTCATCTTCGATGAATCTAATCCAGTCGGTGTATTACGCGATTCGTATGGCGTGAAGTTTCACCAAAATTGCTGCCACAACGAACAACGACTCGATATCAACGATACACCTACGTCGACTAGATCGACACCGTTCACCAAGGGTCACCGGTGGCCTGGAAGTCCTCCGAGATCGAGCAAGAATCGAGAACTGATCCGATTCTCTAGCCGCGCACTGGTAATGCTTTGTACCGGACCCCCAGCCCCCGGATACTCGGCGACACTTACGCGGGGCCTTTGATATTGTATATGTAGTTCGGGGCCTTATACCGCTGTGAAACACTAACTTACCTGCTCGCATACCTCGCAGAATCTCGAGGGCTCGGCGACGGGTGTGTCGCTATCAGCGTCCAGTGCACGAAACCACGAGAGAGTTCGCCCGAATGAATTTCACGCTTAACCATTGTGTTATCAACCAAAAGCATCTGTACCAATGACGAACCGAGTACCCGGGTACCCGTGTACGGATTTATCGGATAAACTTCCGAATAGCCCATACCTCCGATTAATCTGAAGTTTCGTATACAGAAACTTCAAAAATTACAACAACAAAAATTTAAAAACCCAGAAAAATACAAAAAAAAACATGCACTTCTAGATTCAACTCCAATCTTCCCGTGGTAAAGTGCGTACTAATGGAGTATAGCAGAATATACCTATTTCGGAGCATTATCGCTTTTTCCTCACAAACGACTGGCTCTAAATGAAAATTGTATGAAACAAAAAATGTCAATATTTTTATGGCCTACAACTTTTGTTGAAACTATTTTTCGCTAGAATCGATATTTATCACAATAAACGTGAAAAACTTTTTTCAAAATTCATTTTTCTTGCTAGATTTGACCTTGAAAATGCAACTTGCGGGTATTTTGCCTATCATTTTCGTTCTCAGCGCGTTGAAATACACGTGTATGTGAAACTTTAGATTATTCGTAGGTATGGGCTATTCGGAAGTACACCCGATTTATCGGTAAAACTTTATCGTTACTTGAAATTATTTCGCGTATCGAAGATATTTCGAGCTAAATACAATTATAGAATTTTATACAATGGTCTTTACAATCCTAAGTCAGGTATGAAACGCCGGAACCTGTACCCTGAGTTGCTCAACTTTTTGACAGTCTGATGCATCAATTCGAGATGGGAAACAGGAAGCAGGGCTTTATAATGAAATGAAAACGAAAACGATGATTGCGTAACAAAAAATTATTATATTCATCGAATTTGATAAATAAACAATTGGAAATGAATATTATTGAATAACGTTTATTTATCGATGGTTATTTACTGTTCTTTTCTCTACAAACATATTAGAATTTTATAATATATTGCAGGAAATCCGTTATTTGCGCAAGCGGGTGGTCGGTTGGACTATACGTATACTTTTTTTTGAACTAAATGTTTGTTTAGTTGAGAGTGATAACAAAAAAGTTCAATGCGTAAGCTCGATCAAATCGTGGGGATCCAAGACGTTTTTTGAACGTTTTCTTCAGGAAGAAAATTATTCAACAAAATGTACGTCAATGGTTACCGGGGTACCCGGTTGGTAACACGAGCGCTAAGGTAGTTCTCTGATGATTGCATTGTTTTTAGGATTTCCTTGAAATTATGCTAAAATGTGGAAAAGAGAAATTTTCGGTAGCTTAAAATGAATTCTAGCTCGATCGTTTGCCGACACGGTGAGAACAAAATAGTCATATCCGCAATGTAACATAGAAATCATTACTATGCTGCATGGTAACCAAGATTTTTAAGCGAGAAAAGTCTTTTGATAGAGTAATATGCCCCATTTCAAATGGTAACGTTGGCTATGCCAATATAGTAACGATTACCATGTTACATTGGAGAGAGAGAGAGAGAGAGTACCACGCGAATGGGAGTTATTCCTATTCTATAAATTTCAGTTAATTATGTTTTATTTGTTTAGTTTTCAGTAACTAACGTTATATTCAGTTTATTCAAGATATATCTGTGGCAATAATTCAATTAAAAAAATTGCTAATCATCAAATGCTGTTTTTTGATAAAAAAGAAAAAAAAATGTAAGTATTTTTGGTATTTACAACTATAATAACTAAAGTATACAATAAATAATAACTGTTCTTTAATTCAACGCTTTAGTATATATTTTCTTACCATTAGCAGCAGCAATAATTCTGGTTAATACACAACTTTCTATTGAATAAGAATACAATGAACAATAGCATTTATCACTTATTTTTTCGAACTCGTGTGATTGGCAATGATCATCGAAATCATGTTCTTCAATTTTATTGGTAATCAAGCTAAATTTATAATTAGATTAGAAAAAAAGTAATTTAATGCAATAGAATGAAGGGCCTTCTTCGGATGGGATCGTAATAACTGCATCTCCATGAATTGTACGACCCATATGCTTAATAAATGTAGTAGAATATATGGGATTGAGTACCGTACTACATAGCTTTGACTCCTATACACTATAGTAATGTATACGATTTATTGCCTATCATGTAACATAGTAACCGTTACGAGGAAAATAGTATTGAGTCCTATTCAACATAGTATTATTTACGATTTTGTATAAAACGAGTATGGTTACCATGTTAATATGGTAATTATTACTATTTTTTCTCTCAATGTAGAAAGTGAGATGTTTGCAACAGAAAATAGCGAATTTAATATGTTTACGATAACTTAGCGTACGAAGAACTAATCTCGAATCCGATAATTAAGTTTTTTAATAAAATTGGAATTTACCAGATTTATAAAAATTGCAGAATTGATAACGGGTACATTACGAATTTTATATAGAGGAGCAGGAATGATTTTTTATTTATTTACGAAGCTATTTATTGTTCAAATTGCTAATTCTATTTAATAGAATGGAACTGGAAGTCACGTGAAACTGGCACCGTTTGCTCACTTTTATTTTAACATGGTCTTACTTTCCGCATAGATATAGATGCTTTCGATCGCTCATCTAAGACTTTAAGTTTTATAAATTGAATCAATAATCAATTATTAAGTAGACAATTAAATGAAATCCGCAGAAGCACTCAACGACGCTCGCTTACTCGGTATAAATAAATTGCGGTGGAGCAACATGTCCAGGCTCAAATTATTATCAACGTGTAAAGAGTCAACTCGTACGTATTAAGCCAAAAGTTTTCCTCGATAGCTAAATAACTTTTAAGCAATAAATTCACAGAAATATTGACGTGATCGCATAGCAGTTGCCGTAGAATAGGGGAAATTGTCGAGAAAAAACAGCACGAGCCGGGATTTGAACCTGCGATCCGGCGGCTACGAAGCAGAGATGTGCCGACTAGACCCCGCCACTCGTGGAAATTGGCATAACGCAGATAGTATATGAACGCTTAAATATTATCGGAAATTTTCGGCTGCGAATTGTGCTCTATTACTTGCACCTGGTAGACCCGTACGGGTACGCTCTACGTGTGGTACGAACTTCATCCAGATCGGTCACCTATGTACCTGATTCATATAAATAATAGCTAGCATATTTCACGCTATTATACCAAGTTTCACCTCTTTTCGTCAATAAACAACAAAGTTCGGACGAGTTGTAGGAGAAAAAAGTATCGAATTCGATCAAATTTGTAACCCAGTTTTTTATCATTGATTTCGAAAACGACCAGTCGAATCAAAACAGTTGTTGCACGTCATTTGTGCCTATTCTAATTTCCTATCCACTTGCATTTGTGTCTCTTTCCCTTTCTGAGGTTTACTTCAAGATAAGTTTTTCCGGTGTATTATTTTGAGACAAAAGAGCTGGAAGAAGAGCTGGCCTCGCCGCGCCTTACCGGTTATTGCATGGAGGCCCTCAATTTTGACAGAGATCGTAGCCGAAGAATTACCTTAACGCATTGTACGTATATCAACGAATTGGAAAATGAACTATACAAATGCAGTCGTTGCATCTGTTTCGCAAAATGATACAAACACACGACGATAAGGGGCGAGAGAACGTATCATTCTACGATTTATGCTTCGAAGTTCAACGAATTAATGTTGCAAAGCTAATTTGACGAATACACCGGATTTTGTCTAAAACAAATGAGACGCGTTAAGAATCAACTGGTCAAGTTACGAATTTCTTGACAAAATTTAGTTCCTTCGCTCAATTTCATGGCGGTTGAATCAAGTATATAAAAGATTAATGTATAAAGTATTTTCAGATACTCGTGAAAGTGACAGCAAGTTTCTTCTGATCACGTAGCCATGCATCTCTTTTAAATCTCTTCGACCGTTGGCTGCACTGAAGTCTATACATACTCTACGGTATTGGGGGTTAGTTGAATGCGTCAGGCGGAGACAGTTGTGGTGGAAGTTGGTACGCACTCGTCGCCCACGATATTTATTGAGATTTTGACAATTGGCCGAGTGCATGCCGGATGAGGTCAGGTCCTGGTGGTCAGCACTTTTCAGTGAGATAGTCCTCTTTCGCCGAGGCTCGCCTGAGGGATGAATAGGCAGCGCTCGTCCCAGTATCACGTAGAGTTCGGTGCTTGGCTGGCACCGTGGGGTCCAGCGGACCCCAAACCACTTTCCCGAGTGATCACTGGTCTCTAAATCGAATAAATTCGTACTTGTGACGATATCTATCGACAGTTGAATTTTCATCGAAATTCACATCGTTTGTCAAAATAAGTACCTTTTTTGGAAAAATCGCAAATTCCCCTATTTTTTCCACTTTTGAATATATCTCAAAATGACTCGGATAAATTTTTAAATTATTTCATGAAAAAATGACACGCCCAGAATGGTTCGTGCAAAACACCTATTTTTTTTTGCGTTTTTTCACATTTTTACGAATTATCATTACGCGTCATCCCAATTTAATACAAATCTCCGAAGTCGGAATTACCAAAGAGTCTCTAATGAATGCTTTAAATTAACGGAATTTTCGCGCCGGGATCCAATGAACCCCGGTTGGCCAGCTATTTTACACTAAAGGGTGGTGCCAGCTATCGGTTAAAATGTCATTTATTTTAAGTTGGGAGTGCGAAAATTAATAAATTTGTCAAAGATTTTTTCTTAACCAGATAGATGACGTTAACCTGGACAAACCATCGAGCCGAAGAAAGACTATTCAAGATGTAAGTGATTGTTGTTTGGTTTTATTCGATCCAGTCATAAGCAGATGCGAGATTTTGAAAAGAAGAAATCCAACGAAGTAACGCCCGAGGATAAAGGATTTCTGAAAAAATCATAATAGTTATATTATTGCAATCTTTAACTAATCCCGCAATCTTGTGATGTAAACAGCTTCGAAAATTAAACAAAAACATTTAGCTTCATTCCATGTTCCAGCTCCAGTCCAAAATTGTTGCGTGGCTAAAACCACGCTGTTGGAATGTTGGCTGTTTCCAATTCTGTTGGAACCAGAACGCGCAAACAACACAATTCTCTTTTTTGCCTGTTCGTCAAGATTATTATTACATAAAATTGTACGCTATTCAGTGATGAATAGAATTTTCTGTGACGAAATTTATTCCATGTGCAAAATTTCGACGCGATCGCGACGCGACTTACGCACTATTTTCACTTATTGAGTAATTGAATGAACAAATAATCGAACAAACCCGAGTTAATTACCATGAAAATGTAACTCGTATAATTGCGATAACCTTCGAAAGTATCAGAAATATTGCTCGAAGTTTGTTTAGTTCGAGCATTTTCCGGAAAATGAAAATTTCGTTTCTACATCGAGTTGATTTCAATATTCCATCATTTCAATCGAGAACTTGCGCAAGAATATTCTCAATATTCTGAAAAATTGAATCACCGAGCGATGAAATTTCGAGCGACTTTGAGCATTAGTTTCAACAGATTGGGAAATCATGTCATCGAATTCAAATTTATTTCAAAATTGTTGTGAAATTTGTACAGAAGGTAAAATTCCATTGTTTGCAATTCGATTTCTTTGAAACGTATAAATGCCCGTACATCATGTTCATTGAACGACGTAAACAACAGCTTTCTGTCAAGATTACTTCTTTCGACGGGTGAATCTTCAAAACACAATTTTCAAAGTGACACGTTGCACCAGTAGAGTTTTTACGGATCAGAAGCAGCGCGTGCATGGATATGAAAGGAATAAGAACGAAGAGTTTCGAAAAAATTGTAAAGTGAAATTTGGCGAGACAACCAATGCGTAAAATCCATACGCATCGTACGACTTCCGTCTTGTAATTGGATGATTAAAAATTGTAATTACCCGCGGAGAAATTTCTCCCTGTACTTCTCATAGAATTACCAGCCAATTTTCTTCACTTTTTCATTCCATTTTCCAAGATTAAGATCGCTATGCTCGCTTTACACGATAGCTGTAATGTTTGACTTCATTTCAAAATCCTCGATGCATAGGTGTGAGGCGTGCATAGACTAGGCGAGTCCACTTCCCAGCTTTCCTATTATTATAAATTATAATATTAAATGATAATAATCAAAAAATTTCCGTTGTAATAATCTTTGGACAGCCGATCGACCTCGGCCGCGCTCCGGCCCGTCACTTTAGAAACGAAATATTGATTAATATCTTTCAAAATCTGCCGCGTTTATTATACGAGCAAAAAATAGATGCACTTTCTAGACAAAAAAGTTGGTCCGCTCACTTTCGAAAACCAATGATACGGCGATCCCTGTTTCACGCCTTACGTGTATCATTTGCGCGCGAGCCAATCTACATATTGTATCTACTGTCATGTTTGCAGGTTTTTTCTGCATATTTCGGCTTATATCGATCAATCATTGCTGTCCGTGTGCGAATGACGTTTCGAAAACTGACAAGAGATGTGACTGATAAATTTGACGGGGAAATAAATTGCAGTGGATGCAATACTACACGATATTTCTTGTTAATTCGGACGGTCTAATTTCGCGAGCAGGAAGAAATTTTGTGAAACATGTTTCGCAAGCAGAGTCGTTTGTGTCGGTTTTACGGGATTTCAATTGAATAACTTGGATTTTCGAACGTGAATCCGTAACTGAAGGGACGGGCGGAATAGCCGTGGAGATCAAATCGGATTGCAGCAAAATGCTTCGAGAGGATTATCGAGAAATCAATTGCACGAAAAACCTAATGTTTATTGATGACGAATCTTTCGAAATATACCGTTTTTCCAAAGATCGAGTCTATTTTATGTGGTAAACGAGTTTTATTTGACAAAACTACTACTTGCTGCAATAATAGTGGTATAATATCGTTTATAAATACTAATAATTTTTTATTTACTGACGCACTTTTCAGTCCGTTTACTCGTTTGTTCTCGTTTTTGTCGATCCTTTCATAATGTTTTGAGCCTGTTTTTCAGCTTTGTCATTATCGTTTTGATGATTGGTTGAGTTCATTGAAGTCTTGCATGTACGTTTGTCAAAGACATTATCGGTATACCATGATTGCTCAATTTTAAGCATTCCAACGAATTTCAGAGCTCCAAATACGCAAATTTTGTTGAAAGTTTTTTTTATTCACACGCCGTCGGCCAGCATCGTCATTTTTGTATCGCCCGTTGGAATGATCGCAAAATGGCTAATATCTACTTCGTGACATTCGATTATTCGAGTTACAATGGGACATCCCGTATAACCCGAGTGATATGTAGATTTGATTCACGTTTTGTCGAACCCGTTTTTCGTATTCGTTTCAGTCAGACTTGAACTGGCTACGCTCGCGATTGTGCGTGTACCAGGTACCAAGTAAACGTGTTACCCGTCGCGACATTCTGGCACCCGCCAAGATCAGAGATTGGAATGGTAAAAGCGAGCGAGGCCGAAACAGGTCGTTCGAATTATTCGCTCCATAGCCGGTAATTTAAAATGATATATGACACGTACCAACATTCATGCTCCCAAATGAATTCTATCGAAGCGAAACATATCTGAAATATCGTTTTTCAAGCATAAAGATTTCACAACGGAATCAAGCTGTGGAAAACAATCAAATTTGCGTTACGAGCGATCATATTTTTTTCGCAAATTGCGTTTACCAAATTGTGGCGATGCCATATGACTTATCTGCTGCTGCATTCGTGTTACTCGACGAAAAAACCCTTGAGAATAGTTTCGCGTTTTTAGTTTATTGGAACGCTTTACTTTGAATGGATTCGCCGATTGTGAAATTAAGGCGATTACAAATTTGGTTTCATCGCGATTCGCGATGCTAGCTACATTTTAAACGCGTATGCGTACCGTACGATCATTTTTATCAAAAAAATAAATTGAAATAGGTGGAACAGATGTGCAAATAACATTTGATCAGAAATTTTTCGGATTCGCGCACCATCAATAGCGTATCTACAAGTATATATTAGGCTGACATATTTTTAATAAGTACATATATACTAGGCACATTTAGTATATATTTACGTATTCGTACAGTAAAATTGCTAATAAATTCCCAACGCTTATATTTATAAAGTATATATTGATTAAAAAGTGTACGTATACTAGACATACATATTTTTTTAATCCGTACGCATTACTGGCGATATTTTATCGTTTCACGCGGTATAATGAACATTATTATCCGAGTCGAATGAATCGATTATCAGTTTACTCAAATAATTAAAAGTATATTGAATCGTCAATGAATTGTTGCATCGCGAATACAGCCGGATTTTTCAATGAATTATTACAATAAAAATTGTTTCATTAGATTCTTGCTATCAAATTATAGGTAACGCGAATATTAATTAATCATCGGAGAAAATAGATTTTTTTTCAGTCGTTAGATGACAAATATTCTGGAATGTGCATTCATTTTGTATTTTATTGCAGTTTAGTTTCATTCGCGTATTTTTCGTTAGGACCGGTTGCTATTGAAAAATTCCTGTGAAAGATATTAAGCCAATAGAATTTCCGTTTCTCCTTCGCGAGGTTGAGGCGTTAAACGTCAAATATGAAAACTATTTTGTACATATTTATTTCGATGGATCGATTTGTTTAAAAAATTTCTACGAAAAATCGACGGTATTTAGATAGCCTGTTCAAATACAAATCGAAATTTACGATACGTCAATTTGATATGAAAATGGAACATTTTATCGTAACAAATGAAATGCCATCGGGAGAAAATTTAACTATGTTAAACGTCGAGATTTCGCTTTCGTTTACTTGAGAAAAGAAAATTTCAAATTTTATTCGGAAGATTTAATTTAATAAAAAATTACAATTATTAAATGTTCTTATGATTTACCCTTGGTGATTTGCCGTTAATGATTTTGAATTATTCACATTTTTTCATTCCACTATTTTTTTACATCATTCGCATTGATATTTCTTGAACAATGATAAGATATATAATTTTTTTTTCTTCTTAAAATTAGGATAAAACATCCAAAAGTCAATCCATTTATCTAAAATTATTTAATAACATCAAGTGCACAATTTAAGAGACGGAAAATCCTCTAAGGGGACACGGAAGTGAAATTTCTAAATTTTTCATTTTTCAACATTCTTGAACCAAACCTTTTACTCGTGTTTCCGACTGTCAAAAACTGAGAAATAACACATCATACGGCTCAAAATATTTCCAGAATTTTCTCACCCGCTGTCCAATGAATACATTCTCTAGAGAACATGAGTGGCGCTGAACCGATAATGCACGGCGGGTTCCAATTTTTCGTATGGTGTAGAACACCGCCACCAACAATCCCGAGTATCACTTTTACGATATTTATCCTGAGTGAGGAACTGCACCCCATAGAATGGTAAATAAATTCAATATCCGGTCGATACTGATTCCCAGCACGAGCAACCACAAACGAATAACTTCCGAGCATTCCAAGTCCACTGTATGCCAAATAATCCGGACATAATGGATGAAATTCTTTTACTGTGCCGTGTACAAATACTACTTGGAAGGAATGACAATGCTACTGAATTTTTGTCATTGACTTGTCAATTTCATAGGTTACGGATTCATAGTGATGAGTTAAGGTGATGTCATACATCGCCAGGTCGGGCGGCCCCATGAGGCGGACGAACGAGTTCGGCGCATCACTCCGAGCGCCTCTAGCAGCGACGACATTTCGTGGTCCGCTCGAAATGCTCATGACTAGAGCACCATGACACTGCAGTCACTGTCACCCCCCTGGCTATGATCACGGTCGTAGATACGACCGTGACGACGATGATTGTCAAACACTTAGCGGTTACGAGGGTACGAGACCAGATAACATAGATGTAAGAAGTATGTATAAGTGTATCTACGGAGAAGTCCGGATGAAATTATAGCTACAGCTGTGACCAGTGTGAAATGAATGTAATGACATTGGCCGTGTACAACATCACCTTAACTTGGATCCGTAACTTATGAAATTGACAAATTAGTGACCAAAATTCACTGCCATTGACATTCCTTTCAAGAAGAATTCGTATACGGCACAGTAAAAGTATTGAATCACTTATGCCAGGGATTATTTGGCATACAGTGGATTTGGAATGCGCCGAAGTTATTGGTTTGGGGTTGCTAATGTTGGCGAGCAGTATCGGCCGGATATTGAATTTATTTACGATTCTATGGGGCGGAGTTCCTCGCTCAGGATGAATATCGTAAAAGCGATACTTGGGATTGTTGGTAGTGGTATTCTACGCCGTACGAAAAATTGGGACCCGTCGTGAATTATCGGTTCAGCGCTGGTAACGTTTTGGACAAATATTGAAATTATTCACCATTCTTTGGGGTGCAGTTTCTCACTCAGGATGAATATTGTAAAACCGATACTTGGAAGTGTTGGCGGTGGTGTTCTACAAGTTTTGGAAGTCGAAAACACGTATAAAAAGATCGGTCCAAAAATGTTGAAAAAAGAAAAATTCAGAAATTTTACCACAGTTTCCCCTTAATAACGACTTCATTATCATAATAATAAATATCGTTAGTTTTATTTCAATTTTCGATCATTCGATACAAACATGTCCGAATAACAATATTCCAGACTCTTGGTTGGGACTATCCGACCTCACATCCTCAAATTCATGTTTTCAGCAGATGCAAGTCTAGAGCAGGCTATAATTTTCAACTAAAAGTATATCGACGCTGTAGCTTCGTGCTGGGATTTTCAATGTTCCGTCAGAAATGAAATTCCTTCGAGCAGTAGATGATTCGAAGACAGTAGAAGACCTTTTTTCATCACTTCGCCCGCAATCTTCGCACATACCCGTCCGAAAAATGTAAATCTACATTATTTGCGCGAAATAAAAAAAGGGCATGCCATCCTCGTTCATTTTTACAAAGGGCACCTAAGAAATAAGCGTAATTGTTGTCAATTTCTATAGCATATTTGAAATTTGCTCGTGAATTTTGTCTGCAAATCGCGATACCTCGAAAATGGTTGTGAACCGTGTCGAAATGATGTATTTGTGTTTGGAGTATCCGAAATATTCGGCGAGGCATCGATTCTGTGAAGCCGATCGGTGCCGCGGAATTTACCTACCGATTATGAAAGAACTCTCAGCGTTTTCGCGAAACGATGTCTTTTGTTGGTGGTTCACCAAGTAGGTTACGCGTTCGAACGACCTTGGCATCGGTCCAGACCGAGGGAAAGTCCTCGAAGCGTAAAACCACGCCCGTTGTTGGTGTTCGCCGTACAGGATAACGACGAAAGGTAAATTATCCGTCGTTGCCATTGACGAAATTCAAGGTCACTCTCTGATAATTTCGGTGACGGTTGGTCGTGTACTCGTGCTCGTTTTGTGATCAGAAGCGGATACGCCGGTAAGTTGGAATGAGAACGGTCGATTGGAGAAAACCTCGAAGCGGAAGCTGGTCGCGAGTGAACTGTTAACGTGACGCGTTTCTGCTACCGGATCCACGCTACATTTAATCGCCGTTTCGTTCAATCGTAAACAGATATCGGATCGGTCACCATCGATGGAAACGACGACTTCGATCGCGGCGCCTTTTACCGGCAACCACACCTCTTCGTCGTGCCGTGACCGGGCATTGTAACAAATCGTCGACGGGAGCGTTGCGTCAATTTGACTCGCGGGTGCCAATCGGCGCGGAACTAATTTTATCATAAAAATTCGATGATTGGTGAAATTTTCCAGTAGTAGGAACTCGAGTAGCAGAGCTAACCAAACTTAAACGAGATCTGTTACGTGATATAGAATCTCGTATCTCCTATCGATCTAATTCGGTATGTTTCAAGGGCAAAGAACAATGCAATTTTCATAAAAGTCGGAAAATAATAGATCGAAACTCGTTAGTATCGAATATTTATTTAATAAAAAAACCCAGAGAAACAAGTAAATGACTGATATTATTTCAAACGCACATTATCTAACGAGTGCGTATATATATTAACATATACACGCGTCCATAGGTATACTTGCTCGCTGATACGTACGTATTCTCTATATATTGAAATTTTACAGTGCATGGCGGAACAGTGTACAGGTTTTATTAGTTCAATATTACGGAAACAAAATTAAAAATACAGTTCATTTTTCACGAACATGCATAGAGTCTAGATATTGCAAGTGAGATTTTTGGATGATCAGCCTTCGTGATGATAGTTGAAATATATTTTTTTACATTATTAGTAATCAAGCATAAACAAATACGATTACATACGAAGTATGATGCTCATTACGCGCCAATAAAATACAGAAGCCCTTTTTCTACTTACGTAAGTGGGCCTTTTCAAAATATTGGCGTGGAAGTTTTTTTTCCTCAAAATCGCATCGAACGGCATTCCCGTAAAAATATTGATCCACAAATTTTTTCTTCTTACCGGAGTAGGCTGAGGTGCCTATCAGACCACTCCGGCCTGGGGCTGCAGTCCCATCGAGCTCCCAGGTCAATTCAGCGCCGTATACTGATCCGACTGTTTACGTTTCGGAATGAATCGCGATCGGCATAATTATTTAAATCTAGGTGGCAAATTTAAGTTTGATTTTAATAATGAATATTTGTAGAAGCTACAGTTTCGAAACTTGAGTTGAATTTTCAATTAACTTACGTATAAACTGTATTTATATTGAGTAGGCAAGGAACTGATTATTTTGTTCTCATATTGCTTTAAACCAACCTGGTCGCTGAACACAGTCATTTCGGCAACGATTTGGCAAATTCAACAAATTCCTGACAACACCTAAACATAATACTTTTTACTTTAAACGATACTACAGGGATAAAGTAGATAATATTCAACATCAACGAGACCTGTAAAAATAGATACGTAATCGTTGTTCAGCAAAATACTCCACAAATGAGCGAAGGTTACATCATTTCGGGAACACGGCGTCACGTGCGGGAACGTTACCAAAACGAACGTTCGCGAAATGACGTTTTCAAATAAAACGCCAACTTTGACGGCAACCATTTTGGACGCAGCCTGGCATGATCTAAGTAAAACATTTAAAGTTATTATTTTTAAATTGTATTCTTCGAGGGTTTCTTTCAATACTTCGAACTAATAAACGCATTTCCGGAATTACGGAGTATTTTTGTACGGTCTGTAAATATTCGTTATGAAATAGATCCGAAAAAGATTAGAAAAATAGCGGGGACGAGATTTTTTCTTCTAATTTTTCTGATTTTCCATGACAGGAGTTTAAAATATAGGGCTGAATTTATCTGAGGTGAAGTCTCGTTTTTAATTGAAAAAGCATACGCTTTGCTATCATTTGGCAACTGTTTCTCGCAAATCTTTGGAATTTCGATGATCGCCCGGAGCGTAAACGGGATTAGTTGGTATTTTTTCAACTTATCGTTCCAGAAGTACGAAAAAAAATGAGCTATTCTCAATGTAAAGTACTTCTTCGGTCAACTCGAATTCTTTTTTAGCCTTACGAACGGCCGCTATTCGGGGCAATGGAATTTCGACATAATACGAGAATCTATACGAATAATAATTCGGAATGGTACCTGCGGGCGTATACCTATCACTCCATTGATGACGCTGACAGAATAATTTCCATTCGATACTATGATTATTAGATCGAAATTGTTATGCTTGATGAATCGCTCTATTATTCTCATCGCAAGTTTGCCGCCCAGATAGGAATTCAAGATTACAGCACTACGCCGAAATAATTTGAGCTCACGGTGGCAAAATTCACAGCAATTCGCAAACAATACCAAACTATTGCTCAAGGGAGGAGATTATTATTTTCTTTCTGATGGTCTCCAAAAATTGATAGTATACCTAAAAATAAAAATTTTCGTCACAATCGGAGCTCTTAATATTAATATTAGGGTCTGTCGCAATCCATTTTTATATTTTCCATTTGAATAACGCACAAAAATATTTTTGTACTTTTCTAATTTCGTAGCTTGAAGATTATTTATTGTAGGAAGATTTGAAATAGCGGGTCCTAACGAAAATTGAACGATCTACGAAAAAGGTCTCTTGCAAAAAATCCATAAAGTCAACCGTTCTCGAGGTATGGGCGTGGTAAATAGTACCTGTTAAAATTTTCGTCAAAAATCCTGAAATATTGGAGTTGTTTTTCATATAAGTACTTTATATTATATTATATAGTAAATTACATAGCATATGAGTGCTATAAATTGTGCTATATATAGTGCTATGCTATAATTATGACCAAAATTTTTATTTTTAGGTATACTATCATTTTTTGGACGCCGTCAGAAAAAAAAGTTTGTTTTTTGAAACACCCTAGAGGAAATAACGTTCTGTCAATAATGTTCTGTCAATAACAAACAAGGCTGTCAACTTTCGGTTTGATTCACTGCATAATTACGAAATAATAACGATGTGAAAATCTGCATCGTAATATTGACTCTCATGGAACTGCGCCAAAATGACGTAACGGGACACGCTTCAATAATTCCAAAATTGGTTTGGGTTAGGTTGGGTATCATTTACTTAACCAACGCGTGCTCCCCTGGATTAATAACGGAGATATACAATTTTCCTACCCATTATCTTTGGTTTTTATTCTTGATTCTTTTACCCGGAGAATTTTTCGAATGAGACGCTCGAATTGCACGAACACAAGCACCGACAATAATTACAAAGTTTAGATCGTAACGATTGGAAAGAAACACTGAAATTAACTAAATTCAGTATTTTTGGGCCAAGCCCTCGTTTCCGCAAATAATTCGTCAGAATCGAAATTTTTTACGCAAACAAGCCTTTCACGTGGAAGCAAAAAGTTGTTTCGATTAAAAACAAGAAAACAATCGGAGATAAAATGAAATTGAAACGAAAAGAATTAGATTTTGTTCTCCAAATTTTTATATATTTGAATAACTGAGAAACCACTCATCGAATCGTAATCGTGATCTATTCAGGTCCAAGTCCCATCAAGGCGTGTCGATGGGCGGAGAGAAAGATTCTCATCGTTTATTGAGAAGAAATCGTGGCACAACATTTTGCTCGCACGCGCGCGCACGCGCACGCGCACGCACACACGCGCGCGCTTGCGCACGAGGGGCCGGTCGGGAGAGGTGGAGAGGGGGAGACATGTTCCTGAAAACGACAGAGGAAGATTCTAGAGGCCTTGGAACGTGAAGATACAGTGAAATTTCCACTTTCGATTTTCGTGGCCATCGCGATAACTTCCCTCTACATTGGGAAGTTGAAAAAGCATAGAACAAGATTACAACTCGCTCGAAAAATTTCAAAAACATTTCTATCGCAGTTCACGACCGCGTTAGTCAGAAATTATAAAAAGTTTGCATAAAAATTAATCAACATAATTTTGTTGCGACAGGCGGTTGCGCATCGACATCCTCAAGAGGACCCGGTGCTCTAGAATTTTCAGAACTGATTTTTTTGTTGATACTTCGAAACTATAGTCGTTCCAGAATATATCGTTGAATTTCTGTAAGGATATTGACGGTATTTCAGCAATCGGGAACAAACGTTGATCCTAGTTTTATCTTGCAACAGTTTTTAAAATGTAAACATCGTAATAGTACGGTGACTTGGGTCGAAGATGAAGCAACCATGTCAGCCATCTTGATTGTTCATATCCGTTGGGAAAAATTTCAAATACGAGTTTGGGTTCCCCAGGTTGCGGGACTCGGGGTTTCAGAAATTGGAATAACGTTTGAATTCGTAATTGAAAATAATCCGAAGTTAGGATTTGGACTGATTTGAAAGTTAGGACTGAAAATATTTGGCGTCCGTGATCTGGTTAGTTCAGATTCAGAGTCGATTCAAAGAAATAGGAATTCGGAATGTTCGCGCGCGAGATTTAGTAAGTTAGGATTCAGAGTTGATTTTTAGAATAATTCGAACGTAGAAACTCGGAATATTCTTGCGTTCGATATTTAGTAAGTTGGCATTCAGAGGACTTAATAACGGCCAACTTTCGGGAAGAAATCTACGAAGCGAGTGACAATTTATCCCGGCTTTTGCATCACAATAATATCTTAAAAAAAAGGGGCGTAAATCAAGTCCTCTGCTAAGATTTAGCCGATGGAACAGCGATGCTCACCATGCGATTAATATAAAGGGCGGAAATCGTACGGTCGGCGCATGCCTAGGTCGTAGGAAGACATTCTCCGTATCGTCCGATTTCGTGGATAACGTGGCCCGATAAGCGGACGCAACCCGACTCCTCTCAAGTTCGTCCCTTTTGACTCCTCTAAATAACTTTTAGAGCCGTCTCAAACCTCCGCGGCATGACTCCGCTCATATCACTGGTGGATTTACGTTAGGAGAAAAACCTTCGCGCGTTTCCTTGTCATCGTCATATGTATGAGATTCTAATTTGAAATATACAAAAAATACGTAAAATACCATAACCCACCACCAGGCTTAGAAAATACCATACCCAAACACGAGACTTCGAAAATATCATACCCCAGCACGACTGGTGATATAAGAGTTGTCGTGCCATGGAGGGGATAGGCGAAGGGGGTACTAAATTTTCGGGCGCTTGACCATCGAGTCCCCCTTAAACTTCGTATTCGAATATTCTCGTCTGAATGCATTAGCGACTCCACGTTTCGACTCATGACTAATTTGTACCTACGTAAAGTCAAAATCGTAGACGATCTTTAGAAATTTCGATTCGTACATTTTGCTCGCGATCATAGAAATTATGCCACTCATCTTATCGAGGTAAATTGTTCCGGCAAACATCGATAATCCTCGCCGAGGGAATTGCAAATGTCTCGCTTTTGATAATGGAGAACGCGTTCCAGAATCTACGGATAATACTCGTCGGATGGCAGCTGCACGACAGCCACGAGGTACGAGCCGAGAATCCGGCGGGGACGGGAGGTCGTTCGATTTCTAAGAAATCGCGACTCCAGCGATTCCTTTACTCGATATATTGTCAGAGAGCGAATTGCCGGTCGTTGACAGTTGATTTTCATCAGAAACTTCCGCATCTTGGCCAACTGCCGGTTCACGCTTCGGTATTCCATGAAACGAGGATTGACTTCCCAGGATTGTTTCTTGGTCCGGTTGGGTAATATCCTCTGGGAACAGAGAGTTTCGAACGCGAAATATTTCTCGGTCTTATTTTGAAAATAACAGGAAATATTTCTCCGCAGGATAATATATATATTAGGGTGGCGTACAAAACCGACTATTTTTTATCGATTCTCCGATGAATAAATGATGGTTGACCGTGTTTTAAGAGCTCTTTCCAAAAATTAGCTCGATTAAAATTTGTTGAAAGGTCGCTCACAAATTTTGAAATTTTCCAAAGTAATCAAAATTCGATTATTGTTATCTGTTGATTTTCACGCTCGTTACGGTACATTTTTAACACAAAAAAAACATAAGTTTCAGAAAGTTTCGGCGTAAAATATTTATTTTCAAAGGTTGCTCTTAATTTCAAAAAAATGTCAAATGCATTGCTTTGGGTTTTTTTGCGTGGGCTTCGCAATATAGATCAATTAGAAAATCATACTTTCGATGTTGTATTTAATTTTTTTTCCATCTCGTGGTGTATTCTTATTCATTATGATACTAATTAAAAGTAAAAATATGAAGTGAAAATCTATTGAATACTTAAAGGTCGCTCGAGAGCATTAAATGCAATGCATTGAAACAATTTTTTAATTACGAGTGACCTTGATAAATAAATATCTTAAACTGAAATTTTGTGAAGCTTTTTTTCTGTCAAATAAATTACGGCAACGAGCAAAAAATAAAAAAATAAAACAAATTCGAATTTCGACTACTCTTGGAATTTTCATAATCGTGAGTTACCTTTACATTTTGTTCAATCAAGCTGGTCTTTAGAGGGAGCTCTTGAAACATGATAAGATAAAATATTTTCACAGGAGACTCGGAGAAACAGAATAATTGATTTTTTGCGCCACCCTACTATACACATGCGATTACATTGTCTAATTTTTTGAACGACGGTATTTTATTATTATAATTATAATTATAATCATCATTCAAATAAATGTACAATGAATTGAAATGTCATTCTTGTAGTTTCTTCGTTCGGTACAAGTTATTATTTTCACAATTTTGTATAGAAAGTTATCCCAAAGATTATGATATTTCACTTGATTAAATCCAGACGTATTTATGCAATGATCAAGATGTATTCGTTCGTATGCTACACGCCGACCACAATTGTAACTATTATTGTTCTCGCTGCGGTAAATCCGTGCGCGAAATATGACTTTAAATCACGCAGCGATATTTGGGCAGCCTCGCCACTAATCGTGATTCGAAAAAATGCCTCGAGGTTCGTCGGGGCTAATTATTTTTTATCGGAATGTTGTTCCGCGTTCTATCGTACTCGAATCAATTTCAATAAAGGCGGGGACACTACGAGAAAATATCAATCACCAGATTGACGCTCGACCACGCCTAAAAATTGTAGCCTACTTCGATTTTATGCGACCTCTGAGCCATTTGGATTGCTATTTGTTTCGTGGTAAAGGTATTACTTCGTGTTCAGCAACTACGTACGAACAAATTTTATCGTAACAATTTAATAACACCAGCAACGCGTTGATCGCAACTGTAATAAGAAGTAGTTTATTACCCACTCGTTGCCCGTGGACACTAATAACTTTCCATTATTCAATGCCATTGCTTTATATTGCGACTGATAAAATCATGCTCAAACAATTTTATCGATAAAACATCATTACGATGAACCTGAGCGAATGAAATTGAAAGACGAGGTGGTTGCTTCGCTAATGCAGCCAATTTAAAAGGATATATACAAATCTGGATCTATACCCGTGTGGGAACCGCCAGGCATGCAACTTTGCTAATGAGTGGCCAATGAATGGTTTGCAATGGTTGGTCGATGATCAGAATACCAGTAATAGGCCGCTAATGTTTGATAAGCGGCCCATGGATTCGGCATCACGGCTGCCAGTTACACATTCGGCCAGTCATTCAGCGGACGGTGGGCCGATGATCGAGTTACATTGATGGACCACTAATGCCAGATCAATGGCCCGTATCTTGGAAAAATCCCTCATTAACATACGTAGACGTCAATGACTCCGCACGCCGCTGACCGAACAGACGTCTTCAAAAGGTGATTAAGAATAGAGATATCGTATATAATTAGTTAGGTATTAAAATAGTTTATCGTATATTAATTAAAAATAACCAATTGTTTTCTGTTTTTTTGTTTTTGTTCTGAGGTGTTTTTTGAAGTGGGTAATTTTTTTTCTTAAATTTTTATATTTCGCTTGTTATTAGTAACGTTGGATCTCGTTTATCAATTTAAATGATGTGTCGGCCAACTTGAGATGCCGTTCGTAAGAGAAAAACATACATCAATAAAATGTTTTACGAATTATCTATAAAACGATGTACCCGATTTTGATAAAATTTTCATAGCACCACCTGGGAAGCATACCCTTTCAAACAAAAACAGAATTTTTCGAGTCGGCGCAGTCATAACCAAATAATATGACAACGAGTTCATGTTTTTGATAACATTAAATGATTACCGACATTTATGGATATTTAAGTTATAAACTAAATAAAAACTTTATTTATTTGGTTGAATTATTCAAACAGAATGATTTAATATTAAATCGGTCACTTTATACAGTGAGTAATTATTTAGAGTTAAACTCAATTATTAAGGGCTATCATGTCAAATTCTGTGCTGATGTAGTTGCAGACCGCGCTTGGCCGATAATCCTTTGCCATGACTGGTCCCGACCTGCCTTCCCAGACATTAGCAATAACAGGACCAGTCTTGGTCGCCATAACTATACCAGGCTAGTTTGCTTGGCAGCCAATTTTGGCCCGAACCTTGGCCGTTCTTAAGTCCGTACATGAGCTATTGCAGAGGCACACATAAAAACAGTAGTTTTAACTCTAACCGCGGTACGGCGTTTCTTATGTATTTTGATGCGTTGAGTACGGATCCAAAAGTCGGTTGGGCCCAGCACGTCTCAGTTTTCTATGAATTGCTAAAATAACCTCAAAGTCTGGTTATGTTCCAACCGTGCCCAAAACCGGGTTGGTTGCCATCAAACGACGCTTATTGTTAGTCATTTAGTTAAATTGAATATTTATGAATTTGTAATGTTTGTAGGGTTACCACGAGATCGCAAATTAAGGTATCATGAATAGTTATCTATTTTCTGTTACCACTCAAATAGTGTAGTTCTTTTTCTTCTAATGTTTCTTATCACTCCTCGAGGCGAAGTTAAAGATGTGATTTGAGCCACATGAACCCCGTGATCCTCATTTCTTTTGTTGTCTGGTTTGCGTCGAAATGTGAAATCGTATTTTCAACCTCATCGGCCTGAAAGTGGGCGTTTGAGGTCGAAATCATTACTTTGAATTTGTATATTGAGCTAAAAGGTCTATTACAGCTATGAAAACGCTTGAAATCATATTCTCAGTTAAACAACCTACTGGGAGGGTCTGTAGGTAACTTTTACATTTTCAGTTTGTGGAACAGGATTCTTCACAGCAGAAGAAATCAACAGTCTTGGAGGAAATTTGATATTTTTAATTATTTTTTGCTTATATCCCTGGGAATATCTGCTAATTATTACAAAAAAATATTTACCATTTAAAAATTTTCCCGCTAACGGCAACCATTTATTTTATAGCCATATAGAATTTCGTGATCATCATGGTCATCATGGAGTATGACACAATTGTTTGTCAGCACGTTGACTACATATTGTCAACGTGGAATAAGCAACAAAACATAGTTGTAAATATGCCTACGTATTTTATTCATGATATGACTCCTTTTATTTCTAATATAATGAGTACATATCACGTTAGCCTATTTCCATCATTCCATGATCGATTATATGTGGCATTCCATGTTGACTTAATCGTAACGTAAGTACAAAACGCTGTGATCAACATTTTATGCACTCGTAACGCGAACACAGAATGATGGAGATACGACAGCATTGGACGAACGCGTTCTCCTCGCGTCAATTTTGGGTGTGATAAAAACAATCGCAGAGTGTGAGTTCTTGCGTGGTATAATGGTAGAGTGCGTGGTTCATACGCGTTAAGTCCGTTAGGTCCTGGATTTAAACCTCCATAGGTGCGAAAATTTGTAGGTAGGTTTATATCCATAGTTTGAGAAAGAGGCAGTGAATTGTCTGAGATAGGGAAATCGCGATCCATCAGGTTGAACAAATGTAAATGCTCAATTACTAATTGTTATAATGTTTTGTCAAATATTGTGCACAAATACGTTTGCTATATGCGTTCACTAAATGCGTCGGATAATGTACGGATAGTTGACTGAATATTGTGATCATTCGCTCAAGTCATGCCATGACAGCAATATGAGCGTAATATGATCGATCATAAGATACGCATGGTCGTTACATTCGATGATTTTATATGATAGAAATATGGCAGCAACCGTTATATCTGGGTATCAATTCCCCTTTCCTTCCTTTCCTCTCGCCGACATCCTATTAACCAATAAGATTCTTTCTCATGGGAGCGATGTAGTCTCGCTAGGCTCATTTTAGTATTCTAGAATCGTGATTTGGGCCTAAACTTGGTAAACGCGGATAGAAATACCACTCGTAGGCTCAAATTACGATTCTAGGATACGTGTCATCGTAGTACAAAAAATCTAAAATCGTAATTTCAACCTAAATGCTCTCGAAAAAGGTTGTTAGGCTTAAAGTACACTTTTAATTTTGTCTCGGGCAGCAGTGGACTGAGATGCAATAATATCGTGGTGCACCATAAAAGAATAACAACACAATAAAATGCACGCGTGGGTGGGTGTGGTAACAGTGGCTCGCGCGCGGGAAGTGTGTGGGAAGTAATGCGTAAGCATGTAATCACCTTTTATCATTTCGTGAAACCGAAATTCAAATCCATCGTCCACAATAAGCGGTTTCCCTGTTTCACCGAAAATCATTTCCGCAATTCGTTCGATCGCGATACAATTGCACGGAACAACGAGACGTTCGGACGCGTTGCATCAAAGGACCAATTCCGCGACCCAATTCGAGCTCCCGAGTTCAGAGCTCGGGACTCGATTCGAGTTTATCCATGTGTGCAGTTGGGAACGTATCAAAACTTTTGCTGCGCGATGTAAAAAAATATTCAAGTAATTGGTAACCATTGTTATTTTCATCTTACTATAAACTATTATGTTTTCATTCGCAAGTCAGAACTATTGAGATTGCATAGCATTATAGATAAAATAATTTCCACCTCTTCCGGGTTGTTCGGAATAATTTTTCTCTGACCTCTCTTGCCCCCACTCTCAGCGGTGACACGAGCGATAGTAGTACCTTGATAATTTTATCCCGCAACGTGCCCGTGCTTTCTACGCAATCAACTTCCCACGATCAATTAATAAATTGATATAAATTGGTAGGAGTACCAATTTGTCGCGAAAAAATGAAGTTACATTTTGTAATCTTCGATATGAACATCGCATTAACATTTCTTCTGGGAAAATTGCGGTGGTTCGAGTACCTTTTTCGCGGGATTCTCGGTTATTCCTAACTAAATATATAATAGTTTCTCGTCTCCTAGTGCGAAATCTTTGATTCGTGACTGGTAAATTCTTGCCGCTTAGAAACCTAACGCTGACTCTGCGTTTCGGGCGATAAAAGGCAAATCGCGTTCGGCGGCAACTTTAAGGAAAATCGGCATTCGCGCAACGAGTCTCTGATCGTGGAATCCGAATGCGCGTGCGCGATAAAAATCAAAATATGCGATATGATTCAAGGTAAGACCGTTTCCCTATTACTCAGCAAAATTGTGCGGTTTGACGCCTCGCGCGAGTGGCGCGAATTGCGATCGCGTAACACGTGATAATGCGAGATCTCACAATTGGCGACGTCCTGATCGGTCATTTTCACCGACGAGCTTGTTCTACGAATAATCGTGTTTCACCTTTCTATCGGAATACTTGTGACGTAACGACGTTCGAGGAAGTGTTTCCCTTTCGAAACGGTGATTTCCACCGTACACGGTTGAGAAACGACACGCGATCTCGATGAATCGGATCAGATTTACAACTCGAAACACGAAACTCCGACACCGCGATAATTGATGCATTTTTATTGAAATTGTGGAAGCTACGCGTTTTATTGGAACGACTTTTTTTTAATGAAAGTTGTCGGATACGCCTTCCATAACGTTCTTGAATATGTTCTCACCGAACCGATTTAATTTAATTAATCTGCAAACGTTTACAACGGGGTAACCTCCAGCGATAATAAAGGCTCAATTATCGGTGCGTGATTCACTGATCGCTTGAAATATTTCAGTGAACATTGAAATATCGCGATTTTGCGATTGAGACGCAGAGAAATGTTATTAATTACCGAGGTACGACGACGTCGCATCACACTTGGAAATAAATTAGGGGATGACCATTCGAATTACAACATATTTTCCCGAATAAAATCATTCCAGTACGATATTAAATCAATTACACTTCGGAAAAACATTTTTCACTATCAGCAACAGAGCCCAACGAAGCGAGTGTTTAATTTTCTCTTAGGTTTCTCTCTACCGATTTGACCATGCTGTTTCATATATCATCGACGGCCCTCATCTGCGAATATTCCCACCGACTTTCGATTATGCACGAATAAAAACACCAGACCCAAACTAACGCGAACATTACCACGATAAAAGAAAATACCACGAATAAAAACACCGCACACATTTTTTTTTATCCATAAACAACATTTGTGTGCCGGATACTAATTAATATATTAGTCAATTTAAGGTACATGCAATTTATGTTATGTTTCACGAGGACAAATAACGTAGATTTTTTTTTGTTTTAAGTATTGGTGAAGGTATATTTTAATACAAAAATATGTAGGCGCGTGTACTTACTTGGAGCGAGTGTATAACCATCGAGCGACTTCTCTCGCTCTTCGGCTGCTCGGCTTCACGCACGCGGTACGCACCGCTTCGCGTACTTTTCGTAATTATCTTCCCCGAACTAATCTTGTACTCAAAGACACGATACTTTGAAAAATGAAAGTACCTTAGCCAGCGACCATCGTCGTATTTTTGGATTCTCGCCAGTCGCTTAAGGTGTTCAACCATTGACTGCCAACTTCATCGGTCCGTATCTCCGTTAATTTTCAACGAATCTCGAATTTTTTCTTTTCCAAAAGAAAGTTCTCTCAACGTTCTTTCAATGTGCGTTGAAAAATGGTCGAAACGATAGTCGACTGCACGGTACATTTCGATCTACTACCGAGGCTGTTTCTTCAAAAAATCCCCCAACTCGCAAAATTATACTTTGATGAAAAATGACGATGGTTTCCGATATATAGAGATAAAATGAACCAATAAAAAATCGGCGTCACCTTGCCCAACGCACAAGTCCGTAAAAACCAATTGTTAAATAATTGTCTCATAAGCGATAACTCATAAACAATTCAACTTACCAACTCCATGTTTCGCACGCGTCATATGTCAATGGTGAAGAATGATATGGCACAATGGCTAAACGTGGTAATTCTAAAAACTGTACCTTCTGTTTGTTTTATCATGCTAATTTGATGGTCTTTCGCTGATAACTCTTGACCTTATCAATATTTTTCGACGCTAAGGATCTAGTTTTGTAGATGTTGCGAAGACCAACAAAAAAGTAGGGAACTTTTTTCGTGTCAAGCCGAGATCTGACCGGATATTCACAAAAACCGAAAATTTGCTTGTAAATCGTTATGAATGAACAATCTTGTGCACGTCGAAGAGGTTACGCCCAAGTGCCATTCGATTGTCCGTGTTTTTTGCTACTCGCAAAAAAATTCGATCCGTTACGGAGAAAACATCCCGAAATACTCGTTTTCGGGCTCACACGCTTGGACTAGTAGCCGATGACGTGGCGCTGAAGTAGCGCGATGTAGCCGCTATATTCCGAGATATGCTCGTATAAAAATGATTTTTTAATGGAAAAAAATCTTTTTCGATAACAATGAAAAAATCGCAATTCCATTTTACAGATACGTGTTATTAACCATATTTTTCGTATAAAGATAAATAGAACCACTTTTTATCATCCGATTATTTTAAATACATTTAAGTTCAGATGGTTTCAACAGTAGCTTAATACTCAAACCAACGTACCTACATTCTAAAGACATCAATAATTTGTCAAATAAAACTATAGTATAAATAATGTAATATTTTTACATGATTGTATTATCGTATCAACTCAGTCGAAATGAATTATTCCTGACTTGTGATTAATCCATAAAATTGCGGTAAATCACAGCAGATATTGATGCACTTTTGCCCCAACATTCACGAGTATTCATTGATAAATAAACGTATGTAAATAGTTATAAAAACGACGAAAACATTCGAGGATCAAGCTTCAGACTTTTCTATGAACGGGCAAGACGTACAGATTGTAAAGATTCACAAAATTTCTAGTGGAAGAAAATAAATGTTTTTTTGTTCAAATCTTATGTTAGCCACCCAAATAGCGACAAATAGCCCAATCTGGCAACCCTGACCCAGAACGTTTTTCTCGGCTTCGATCGCTATTATTGTTTCCTATAGGTACATTCGGATAACATGTTCAAAGATTAATGAGAAGGCACTTGATAATTTTTAATGATTCGAGCTGTACTTTTTTTAGAACACGAAAATGACCTACTCTCAAAACAATAGAAATTGTGAGCATGCAGGGCTTGATTAAGAATGTCGGGGCCCAGGGATGAGCAATGGTGGGTACCCTTTTGTAATGACGAAATGTGAATGGCTATAAAACAAAGGTATAGCAATGTGTTTATTATTCACAAAATCATATAATGTTTAGGATAGAGTGACTTGACGTTATTTTTTTGTAGCAAAGACATCAGTTATGTCACTGTCAATACTCAAAATCATCAAACAGTTAAGGTGATCTTATCCCATACTTGTGCGGAATCTATTTTCGATAAGTTTTATTTTTGGAAACGATCGTTCCCCATTACAATTGATTACCATCATTGATAAATATATTCAGAGCAATGATTGCATTTAGAGTAGTAGTATAGTAGTAGTAGTTTATTTGTTTATAGGCTTTTGCCTGTTACAAAGGAGATCGTCTTATAAATAACAAAGGAACAAACGCATATACATGTGAAGAACAAGGTTCAGTTTTTAATCAGTCGCCTGTTTTTTGTTGTTTTTTTTTCTATTTTATCTTACTTATCTTTATTTTTATCTTTATTTGAATTTAATCTTAATCTATTATTATTCTCTTTATAACCCTATCATAGAGGCTCTAATCTTGCAGACCTCGAGAGCGTAGTAAGCCAAATTTTTCGCGTTACACTCGTTGAGACTGTCCAACGCTACGTGTGGCTGTGTTATTGGAAGATATTTCTCTCTAGGTGGAGTGTAAATCGGACAGACGCATAAGATGTGTTCGAGGGTTTCCGGTTGAAAACTGTTGCACAAGGAGCATATGACATTGCCGTCGATTTTGTAAAAAAAATTCTTAAATTTAATGTATAAAGTGTTTCTACCCGAGAGGCGTAGTTGAGCTATTAGCCTTATTAAAGTGAGCGGTAGTGGGAACTTTAAGTATTCTTCCGCTTTTGACTCGTTCAGTTGTTTGATACCTTTATATAGAGGGCTATATGTAGACAACAGGGTTCTGACAACGTCTGATGCAAATTGCTTCGATTTGATGCATGCTAAGAGTGGTTCGATGTGTGACAGTATACTAGCCGGGGAGATACTATTCAGAATATTCGGTGTACCAATTTTGCTCAAGCATTCTTTCAAGTTGGAGTACCAGTTGTATGTGTTATTATTGTTGTTATTTTCCGCGTGTAATGCTACCAATTGATCAAACACAATCCTTGGATAGCGGGTGGGCTCCATTTCGAGAATCTTTTTCACGTACATCATTGTTCTTTTTATTACTTGGATTGACGTAACGGACGAGCCTATCTAGTCTCATCATGTAATTTGGAGTAGTTATAGGAACTGCTAGCAGATTTTTGTAAAAACGGAGTTGTATTTTGTCCATTTCATCCAGATGGCGTAGTCCCCAAATGTTCGCCGCGTAAAGAAGTGTCGATCGAACGACTGCTTCGTACAGTTTTAGCATGGCTTGCCATCCATTGACCCGAGATGTTATCATTGGTCTCCAAATGGTCCCTAAGGCTATCTTGGCTTTTGAAACGAAGTAATTGCACGCTGTGTTGTATAGTCCTGATCTAGTAAATGGCACTCCTAGGTAAACATATTTGTCCACTATATCCAGTGGGTTATTTTTGTATTTAATTGGTCTTAATTTTTTTGGTCTGCCTGCTTTTTGGAAGATAATTACTTTCGTTTTGGTTGTATTGACTTCCAGTTTATTTTCGTTGCAATATTGTTCGAGTGTGTTTCGTTTGTTTTGTAACTAAATTACGTTGCTTGCCAAAAGGATTAGATCATCTGCAAAAAGGAGGATTTCCATTTTTTCTATTACGTGCGTATGCCCGCAGTCTATGAAAAAATTACAGATGTCTGCTAGCAGAAGTGAAAATAAGACTGGGCTTGCTGGATCGCCTTGCAATACTCCTTGCGTGGTTTCTATGCCCGGTTTTTTCTGATGTCAGCTGACTCTTACTTTAAACGATGCTTTGTTGTACAAGTTACTTAGTACATTGATTATTTTGTTGCTTACCCCTGCCGAGTACATTTTTTGCCAAAGAATATTGTGGTTGACCGAGTCGAACGCTCTCCGAAAGTCAACAAAGACCGCGAATAACTTTCCTTTGAGTTGAGACAGTGCGAGACCGATTTTTGCATTTAGTGTAAAGATATTGTCTTCGCACGCTCTTTTCCTCCTAAATCCTGCTTGAGCCTCCGGTAGTATTTTGTATGTTTCGCACCCATTTAGAGTAATAATAATTATTGAAGATAAAATGTATAGAATCGAGTCTGCTATTTTACTGAAAATAAGGGGACTATAGCACCGATCGTCTCTGAAAAGTTCGTCGTATTTGATTGCGTCGTACAAGGTTATGGATTAAAATAGACTTGCGTCCTTCTAGGGCACATTTATTATACCATTTGAGAGTACAACAATATTTTTTTCAAAATATATTGAAGCTCGGTAAGCGCCATCCAGCGTATCAACCAAAAAAGTGCGCAATTCAGTTTCACCACGATTCGAGGTGAACAGGACAGGCCACGCGACGAAACGAAATATCGTAATTTATTTTGCGTTTTTTCACCACCTATTCGCTGATTTTTTTTCCTAATTTTTTAGGATCAGTCAATAAAGGAACACCCAATGTACAAGAAAATTTCTAGTGTCGTCACGTGGCCTCTCCCGTTCAAATCGTGGTAAAACTGAATTTTGCACTTTTTTGGTTGAATTTCAAAATTTTTTGGAAAAAATATTTTTGTACTCTCTAATAATGTAATAAATGTGCCCTGAAAGGACGGAGGTCTATTTCAATCCGTAACCATGTACGACGCCATCAAAAATGACGAACGTTTCAGAAGAGATAGGTGTTATAGTCCCCTGAATGGAAATATCGAAAAAGCATTTATACTACGTGTTACTGGTATTCAGTAATCCGATCAAGAGTGAGACAAACTGAAAATAGTAGTATTAAATAAAAGGTTCAACTAGGATATTTAATTATTTCTCTCATAATTGTTAATTATTCGATCATTAAAAACTTTGTTTATAATGTGCGTTACTTTAGGTGTAGGCTGCGGTTACTTAAAAAAACACACCACAAGGACAAGCAAAAAAGAAACATAATTAAACGAACAAGCAAAAACGAAAGGACAACTAATGTAGTTTCAGATAGATTTCATCATTTCGTCTGTAAAGTATTTTTAGCTGGCAGCTGCACTTTTCAAAAAAACAGGCACCTGAAAGGAGTTTGCGAAATACATTCTCATATTTCATCCGTGAAACTAGCAACGATGCATTTTCGTTCGTCCATTTTTGATGAAAAATACCTCGACATCCTTATAAAAGTTCGCTTTTGCCTAGAAAGTTTCTACATGCGCGACTACGTATACATAAAAATCATATTGCATGGTGCTCAACTTATGACGTAACGTGAAGTTTTCCAATTCCTTTTCGGAAGAAATTCGTTTTCATTTTTATAATAGAATTAAAAATGTTCATTGGTGGGGGTCCGGGCCCATTGACCCCGGTGGTCCTTCCCTGTGAGCATAGTATTCCATTTCATTCGAAAGTGATCGATAGAAGGAGTAAAAAGGGCAGAAAAGCATATCCTGCATACCTGTCATTATCATTCGTTTATTCGTATCATTTTCAATACTGATCGATCTTACAATCGTGATCGTTTATGGGAATTGTGCACTTACAATTAGCGATTTCAACCGACATGTCGAGAGATTTTTAATCTATTCGAACAAGCGTGACTAGCGTACGATACTTCTCGATGCGCTCCAAATTGTTATACACGCGTCGCGTGCGCGATGAACAGGGTATACGTGACAATCGCGAGCGGCTCGTGAATTTCGACCGAGCTTCCGATATCTAATGATCCACGCATTGAGATATCTCCTCTGGTTCGAAACGCGCGAGATTGTTTGCCGTGAGCTGCGTTTCCGCCCAAACGAAACGATTGTTATCATAATTGATTTTCTGCTTGCAGTACTCAACGATAGATAGCATCCTTCATTTACAGCGCCTACGGAGGCCACGTATAATTTTCATTGATGCGATAGTTAAACGCTCATCCCTCCGCCCTCGTCTCTAGCGTCATCAACGAATTCTCGCATTGTCCGCACGGGTAATCATCGAAAAGCTGAAATAAGATTTTTTTTCCTCTCACATAGCAGATTTTATCTCATCGCGTAAGACTGATCAGAGTTGCGTTGGAGCGCATCGCGTGACATTGGATTTCAAACTGATCTGAAGAACGAACGAGACGAATATCCAGGTCAGGTGTACGGTATCGTTTGAGTTTAAGCGCAGACAGCCCCTTGCATGATCGTCAAGGCTTGATCGGCGCCACAGCCCACCGTTCCTTGGATGAAATCTTGGAAGTTTGATTCCAAGACGCGCATGCGACCGCGTTTGTAGTCGACGACGACCTGAGTTGCTAGCTGGCATTCGTCTCCTCTGTAGACGAGCAGGAAGTTCTCCGCTTTGAAAGAGGTGCTGCTGTCCCATCTGTAGATGTCCGATTGACCCTCGTACCTGAAGAACAGAGCCGCGCCGTTGTCCGTTCCGAGAATGACAAGCGGATGAGGTTTCGGGCCCAAATCGTGGACCTTGCCAGCTGCGGAGCCCTTGCGAAGATGGTCGGCTCTGATCGAAAACACTCTCGAGCCTCCGAGGTAAGTGAAGACCAGACAGGAGCTTCCGTCGGCACGACGCAACAGAGCCAAGTAAAGCACATCTCGGCGAACAGCACCGATGGTCACAGCCTCGGGAAGCACCACGCGGTAACCACGACTCGCTGTAACGTCGTAAACCAAAATGGCGCGGTTCGCAGCATCGGAAATGTACACGTAGATGTGTCCATCAGCGCTGTAGTCTGCTACCAAGTATTGAAGGCGAGACGCCGAGGTCGTGAGGCCACTGAGATCGATCGTCTTAACGAGCTGTGAAAAATTGGAAAAACTCGGTTTTACAGACCAGTCGAAAACTTGTCTTGGAAGGCGGAGCGTGTTGCGTCAAATATTAATCTGAGATGAGATCGATGGTGATACGGAAATGACGGGCACTCGTGAACCGTCGATTCGATTTTAGAAACCATCGCGTTCAGACTATACTGATCCGCGTCAGATGAAAGATAAGTATTTTGCTAAGGGATACTCACTTTGCCGGTCTTCGCGTTGATGGCAACGACTTTCGGTGGGCATCTATAAATCGGTTGTTCGAGAGTACGCACAACGCCGGTATCCAGCAGCCAGATAATTTCTTGCGGATCCATAAAGATGTCCACCACGTTCTGGAAAGCACTGCAAGTGCCCTCTTCTTGAAGGGACCAGCATGGGAATGCGGTAAGAGTAGCGGAGCAGGCTCTAGATTTCAGAGAAACTTTGCCTACGGTGACCGGGACGCCGGAGCGGAATCTAGAAGAACGACGATAGACGATTGAAACGAAAATATGATCAATGAACGCAAATATCTGTCTATAACGGGCAGAAGTCCATACCTGGGCAGCGCTAAGATGGCGTCATCTCTGAATATCACCGCTCGAGTCGCGATGATGTTCTTGCTAACGTATCGTCCGCTAGTCTTGAAGATGTTCTTTGTCGTGGAGCAGGGCCACTCGAAGGAACCTCCGGTCCACTGAACGCTCTTCGGATCAGCCCGAGAGCAATCGTACGCCGAAGCTACAGCGGCCACGGCACATGCCACCGCTAAAAATCTGAGCATATCTTGAGACTTGTATTTTTTATCTAATTTAATTTAAGCTACGCTGCAATGATCAGCAGCGAGACTGAAAGACAGACTGAATCCTGATACGCTACGCGACATATATATATATTTATACGTGAATGCATGCAACGAGTCGTGATGAAATTATATTGTTCAAATAACGTTCGTCAACAGAAAACAAATCGCTACCGCGCGTCGAAAAACGCTTCCTCCATTTTTCGCTACCTACGTTTATCGAACAAATTCATGGAGGCTTTCGATTACCCTTCGCTTTACGCGTGGCGAATAGAAAAAAAAAAATCTGCATCGAATTATCGTAACTCTCTAGACTCGTTCTCCGAGGACCATCGGTATCAATGGGCCTCGTTATCCGTCGGCCAGTTGAAGATAATTTTCAACGGTCCGTGACAAAATTACGTCGGTACAGATTCAGCACGCTATTTGTACGTCCTCTCTACGCGTCGCATTTTTATCAACCACGTTTTTATCAAAAACTCCAAGGAAAGGTGTTCAAATTTCGACACTTTAGGTGTTCGAACGATAAAATATTTGACGAGCAGTTTTATGGCTGTTATTTAGATCACCGAACAGACGAATGATGTGATCAGCTTAAATTCGGAAATCACTGCTCTTCGTATCCATCGTACATCGTTCTGCAAATTGAGATATCGCGTGAGACGATTTCATTAGACACACCGAAGATGAATCGGTAAAAGGTGGTTAGTTTCGAGACTAAACTTGAAATTTTCGACTCCAACAGTCGACAAAATTTGCAAATACAGTGTTGAAAATTAAATGTCGATGTGAGATTTCATTTCGTGGATTAACACTGGAAATAAAATCAGCGAGTTTCGAAAAACTCGAGGAAAAATGTTGAAGGATGCGTTTATAATTCTTAACGACGAGTATCCGATGGTAGATTCAAACGATGCATCGATTTCTAGCCTCGTCGATTGGATTGAAACTGTTATTTTGTCTTTTCCAATTCTTGGTGAGAATCGTCGGTGAGAGGATATTCGTTGGATAATTTTGAAACGAAAATATGTAAAATTTTCTCATCATTGGGATACGCGTAAGTTAACGATTGACAATTGTATTTAAAAATTCAATATTATTGGTAGGTTTCCGTGATCTTTTCCTGATACGCGTGACTGTCATATTTTTCTCACCACAAACAAATAGATGATTCGTCCACAGCTCGATTGCGTAATGCGACGGTAAAGAAAACAAAAGCTCGGCGTTTTGTTTGAAAGATGCCAAATAACAATCGTCGATTGTCGAGACCTTGGAAGGAAGGTAGTTGTAAAGAAGGCATGTTGTTGCTGTCGTCAGATATTTCGATCCGACGTCGCGTAAACGATACAAAACAAGCGGGCAAATATTTAAACAAATTGGATAGCCAGCCTCGTGCTATATATAGGCGGAGTGCGGAGAAACCAAAACTGTACTTTCGCCGACTCGATTCAATTGTCTCGTAAGTTATTTGCCAAATCTCTTACAAGCTAATCCGAAACCTCAAGAATCCGTCTCTTAATCATTTATCTCGTATCGATTTCCAGATACCTACAGGATGAACCGATTCCTGGTAGGCGCTCTCTGCGTCGTGGCCCTCGTAGGCTGCGTTTCGGCATCCTGTGAAAAAGCTCTGATACCCGACTTGACCTATACCCTGAACGGGCGAAACATCGAATGGCCTTGCGCGAGTACGAAAACGATTTACAACACGAACGGTCGTTACGTTCCCAGGAACATTATCGCGACTCGTGTCCAAATCTACAAGGATGAAGTGTACGTCGCAATGCCGCGATTCAAGGTCGGCGTACCATTCTCTCTCGGCGTTGCCTCTCTGAAATCGAAGGGATGCGCGTCTGTCATCGCGCCGTTCCCGTGCTGGTCGCTGCAAGAGGAAGGAAACTGCGAGGCTATTCAAAGTGCCGTAGATTTGTTCCTCGACGTCCAAGATATTCTCTGGGTTCTTGACGCCGGTGTGGTAAATACTCTGGAACCGCAACCAGTGCGAAGATGCTCGCCGAAGGTCATCGGTATCAACGTGAAGACCGGAAAGGTCGTGAAGATCGTCGATCTGTCGAGTCTCGTCAGCACAGCCTCGCGACTCCAATATCTGGTCGTCGACTCGGCTCCCGACGGTCGTGTCTTCCTCTACATATCCGACGCTGCGACCAGAGCTATCATCGTCTACGACGTCGTGTCCGAACGCGGCTATCGCGTGGTCCTTCCCAAGGCTGTCACGTTGGGATGCTCGCGCAGGGACGTTCTCTACTTGGCACTCGTCAGGAAACCCTGTGGCTCGACCGTTCTCTACTTCACGTACCTCAGCTCCAGCCGTATCTTCAGCATCAAGACTCAAAACTTGTGGAAGGGAACGACCGGTGGAGCTGTCGTTGACGTCGGAGTGAAGAACGCCAAGATCGTTCTCCTCGGCACGGACAACGGGGCTAATATTTTCTTCAGAAATAAAGGTAAGCCGACCCACCGACCATTGAACGTTATTTTGTCTATTTTCCTAACTATCGGAACGTTGAGATCAGCCGAATTCCATACCTCGCAGTATCGAAAAACCATTTACATTGCTTCTAATATCGTTCCGTTCGCGTTACTCCCCGCGCGGTATTCGCACTCTTCGCGTTCACACTGCTGGCGAAACAACGAAAAATTTAAGATCGACCAAAACAAGTTATATGTATGCCGGAGGACCTGGAAACTGTAGAATTGGATAACGTTATTATCTCGTCGTTGCCTACAATTTCCTCATTGTTCTATCCGCGACGTATATTTCGTAAGAATCGTGATAAAAACTCGAGAGCCCCGCTGCTGTGCAGGGAAAATTGTTGCCATGGAATTCGTAAGTATTCGAACACGAATCACTGAACATTTTCAAAAGGCCGATTCTGCTTGGGTAATCGTTGAATAAATAACGAATACGAAAACGACAGCAAAAGTGAATCGAGCGTGTCGCAATAAACCGCATTGTCGAGCGTGCGCGCTGCAATTATTTACGATTGCGTCGTAAACCTAACGAGTAAATTCTTCGTTACAGGCGAGTCCGATATCTACATGTGGAACACGGACACGTGCTTCAAGACCGACAATTTCATTCTTGTCCAGAAAGGCGGAGATTGCCGTTTAGCTACCCAAGTACTTGCCGGTTATAAAAGGCTGATGTGGGTACTAGAAAGCAACTTCCACGATTTCATTCAAAACACGGTTGGCTGTGCCGGTGCATCCGTTGTGCTGCATCCCTTGGTTAAGTCGTGCGACGACTAGCGTGTCGGGGGCCAACAACGAGCGACTTCCACGGTTTCTCTGTAGAAAATTAAACGTCCGTGCAAATTGAAATGAGAGGAGATCCAGAAACAATCCTGACACTTTTCTTCTGGCCCAAGATTTGCCAAGCGATGCTTTGTGTTTCCGACCGAGATCGTATTCGTACTTCGTTCCGTTGTTAGGGCCGAAGTTAGTCGCTTGAAACAACGAGGATAATAGAAGAATAAATCGAAATTTATTTAATTACTCTCAACAATATTTTACTCCAAACACGCGTAAGGCGAATTCATCAGGGCGAGTTTATCGATAAAAAAATTGTGGAAAAGGATCAATTAAACAAATGACAGAGACGATTATCGGTGTAGGAACTTTGAAAATTGAATCTGATTCGAATGATTCGTTACGATTTATAATTATCTCACTTCTGGGAACCGCAGAGGTGATAAGCACAGCACTTGGGACGGCAAAGATCCAAACATCGCGAATCATAAGTGACGTTTGTACAGATTAATAGACACTTCCCCTGTATTCGATACCTTCGAATATACATGTATTATGCGCGAAGTTTGCGGATGCGAAAATACGTGTCTTCTCAATTGACAATTGTTGGAGAGTTTCTATGACGAAATTCTATCGTTTTCACTCCAAAAGCGTTTCGTACATGCTATTCGTTGTTTGGTGTTCAATCGTTGCGGACAACATCGATGTATGTTTTTCAAGAACTAACATCCTCGTGAATCTTAATAATCGTATATAACGCATATCCTCTCGAGTTTAATAAACAACACAAATTGTGGACGGTATAGATCAGGCTCGTTACTTTACTTGTTGCTTTATTGGATGTTGCGTGCGTTGAAATTGCCGACTGCCTACTCTCATAGAGAACGGAACTAGTTCTTTCTCCATACGATTCAGAGGTTCGCGCTGCACCCTGATAATTTATTATATCCGTATCTCCATAGCGTCGTTGGATCAAATAGGCTTTACGCATTTGACTATAACGAAACTTTCACTCATTACGGTTCGTATTACAGCACTTCGTTACAGTCCATACGAATAATCGGTATGTTGCGATTAACAGCTGTTAGGTGACCTCAAAACCAGCAATGCGATCGGGATACACGAAAAAAGGTATCACGATATCCAAATCGACCGTTCATGGAGGAGCTGTCTTGAATATATCTCTCCGATACTGATGCTTTTAGAATTAATACGTTTCCTTTTCTTCGATATGCAAGAGTAAGATTTATATCTTCCGCTCAATTTCATCACAGCACGCGGCAAAGTTAAGACGTACGTAAGAAGAGCCGGTGACTTGGTAAAAAGGGAATCATATTGCATTTTGATGCTGAATTCGGCCGATATTTTTTTTATGGGAACGAATAAAGCTCTACAGTCGAATCTGACGAGAATTTGTATTGGATAACGAGAAGAAAGTACCAACGTATCATGATCGTGATCGAAAAGGATCTCAGTTCTCAGTTCACGTATGGGGCGTTCCACGCTGAATCGGACAATGTGGAAAAAAATAAATCTTGGATTCCATCAATTTTTTGATATTTTTTTGTACCCTCCGAAAAACCTTGCAGGTAGGTTTCGAGATTATTTGATCATCCGTTCAAAAAATATCAAATTCCGTTTTTTTACCATTAACATTTCGAATAGTGGACCAAATTATTTTTTTCAAAAATATTTTTATACGTTATTTTGAAGTTTGAAATCATAAATCTTTTTTCCGTTGAAGGTGAGTGCAAATTTTGCTTATTTTGAAATTTGTTATCTTAAGCTACGAGCGACTAATTGCATATTAGTCCTCAAGACAGATTGTTTGTTTATAGTTTGTAATTTATAATCTTAAATGCATGTTAACAATGACAAAGTGTACAAATTAATTCAAAATAACTAAATGAAGAATATGCGCTGACAAAAATTCATAATGATTAATAGAGACAACTACATTTTTCAAAGATTCAAAAACAAAACAATAAAAAGGTAATTGTAAAGATCTCACGATCAGACAGGGCTAAAAAGTCGTTAAACGGATAGTAATTCCTGATAAAAAAGAAGTCAAAAAATCAAAATAGCTTTGTCGAAGCGTACAAATAATGTCAAACGATTGAGGAAATCGAAAATAATTTTTTTTCATACCGTCCGATTTGACGTGGACCGCCCCATATACTTTACGGCCTTCGTTGTGCCTGAGTAGCTGTTCGTAAAAGCTAAGCATAAACTCAAAAAAGGTGTGATCTGTATATGGTGCACTGTATATCTTAAGAACACAATTACTTTCTCTTTCGACGGCATACCGAACAAGTGGCAGTTTCCGTACTGCGACAAGATGTCAGATTTGTGAAGTTGCCACCCGACTTTGATCGATTTCAATTTTCTTGGTTGTTTTGGATAGATTACTATCCGTAGACGTTTGTAGTAGAATTTATTTCCTTTGTAGTTCATCAATAAACATGTAATCTGTTTTTTGAAGTACAGTTGGGAAGTAATTTACAACTCCAGCGGAAATGACCTACGTGTTTTCGATAGATTTCAGTCCGCAAGTATATGTTGTAGGATTTATTTCGTTTATGGTTGATTAACAAGCCTGTAACCTGTCTCTCAAAAAATCAGTAAGGCTATAATTTAAAATCACCGCTAACGTGACACCGGATTCTTATTTACAATAGTTTGGAAAAAAAATAGTGAACTCTGAGAAAAACTCATACCCGGTCTGGTCGGCGCTCAAGCTTAGTAGTTGACTCTTGAACAGAATCGTTTACAGTCGAGTGTAGTTGAAAAAATCCATTTGTAGCTGCGAAAACAAACGTTTTTCCCAAGACTTTCACGTGGAAAACTACTATAACGGTTATAAATTACTACAAACAAAATAAATTCTACTGTATACATTTACGGACATAAATCTATCAGAAACACGTACATAGGTCATTTCAGCTATAATTGTACAATAATTTCCTTCTGATCGCACGCGCCCTTCGATAAGCGCGGTATCAAATTTAATATATTTTTAATTCGCCGGTTCAGAGAAATCGTGCACAAACGGGGGACGTCTTACGAGCTTGTAGGTTCAATAAATGTAGACTCTTGCTGAGTAAGTAATTGTGTTGATTTTATTTAATTTAGAGCGGACGTAGATCATACGTGACGCGTTGGACATTTCTTTTCAATGAATGTAAACAGAAACAAACGCCCTCAAACAACAAAGGCTCGTGGCTCATTTGCTAAAATCTGAACGGCGCGCTAGAGGGATCCAGCTCGCCCAGACCTGCCCCGGAAGCGTGCAAAAAAAAACCCAACCCAACCCAACCCAACCCAACCCAACCCAAAATAACTGCAGTATGAAATCTGAACACCTTCTGTATTTTGAAAGACGGATTGCACTTTCGGTTTTTTTCCACGGAAAATTCATTTCTACTACAATCAACTACAAACGATTGTAGATAAGATTCCGATGTCATTTTAGCTAGAATTGTCAATCAATTTCCTACTGTATTTCAAAAACGGATTACACACTCGGTTTTTTTTCACGGGAAAATCATTTCAACTACAATCAAGTACAAACGATCGTGGTCAAGCATCCGGTGCCATTTTAGCTGTAGTTATAAATCAATGCTCTACTGTTTTTTTTAAAAAACTACCAACGAAATAAATTCTTCTAAATACATCTACCGATAGTAATGTATCAAAAACTTGAAATCGATTAAAGTCGGACGCCAGTTTCGCACAGCTCAAAATATCTTCGCTTCGTGAGTATTACAGAAGACAGAAGAAAATCGACAGCTGTTTATTGCCAACTCTTGTAATTTTAGTACTTTCTACGTAAATATCGATAAAACCGAGCGTTAAGAGAATGGATAACAGGTGTAACTCTCGCAATATTCTGCTGAAGTCACGATGAAAAGTGCAGTCTGTTTTACAGCATTTGCCGAAGTCAATGGCAAAAACCATACACCCTCGCGTGATACAAGCACTAAAGATCGCTGACATAAATAGATTTGGTCTCCGCATCGTAGATTTTTTTTTACGCCGTTTATTACATTGCAACATCACGTTGCTTTAGATAGTGAAGTGTACCTTCCGAATGAACGTATGGTTTGTAAAATGTGTTCACGAACCGTTTTGCACTTTGTTGCGTGGTTCGGGTTGAGAGTTACATTTCGCAGAGTACGAAGATAAATATTACTGACATCGGCGTTGGCTATCGTCAAGGTCGCGCTGTTGTATTATTTCATGAAACCTCATTAGAAGCTTGGAAATACCTACCCGGAAAATCTAATCACGGTGACCTGTATTGCGCGAAAGCGGTATATTTTATAAACTAATTGCTCGTCGTTCAGATCCATTTTCCTTTCCACTTCCGACTATTCTTCTTCAACCGGAGGGATGAGCATCGTGGACCAAAGCCCACAGGTTTTTTTGAGCGTCCATCGCGTAGCCAGTAACGCAACAAACTTTTTCGGGCTGCAGGGAAATCGAATGACTCTCTGCCTGGAATTAACGTCAAAACACGTTTCTCATGTACGCGATTGACCTGTTTGAAATGATGCTCGCGTATCAACCGCATTACGAGTACGCGAGAATTTCACGTGACTCGTATGTTATACTGCTATAACGACGACGAGTTGCGTTACAACGTACGGCTAGAGATTAACTTAGGTTGGATCGTGATTACACGTTCCTGAAGTGTGTCAACGATAATCAAGTCGTATTTTAATGATGGGGCAATCGAATCAATTTCCATTTTTCAGAGGAATTAGATACCGTCTGAATTCTTCTAATGTGTAATTAAGGGATTGGTCCACTTTAGACGCTCGAAAAAACCGCTATTGGCGAATTTTGTTGACTTGGCAATTGTAGATACTAGTATCAAGGTCGTCGGACTCAATATACGGGGCATGCCATATAAGCTCGTGAGGTTTGAAACCTTTGTTTCCCAAATTGACTCGGAGTTTTTCTGATGGTATCTCCAGACAACACGAGTGTTGTACTAATTTTTTTCTTCAATTGGTTTGGTTTTTATGTATTTTCGAAAATTCATTGTTCTTACCTTTCGCTGGCTATTTCCGGGCATGGGATAAGGATTTAGGTAAGAAATGATCGTGACCACTTTTCTTTGTTTTTCCATGAAGAATGAGGTGAAAATATTAATTTCTTCATCAATTGGAATTTTCATGAATTTTTAGTACAATAAGAGATCATCTAGGAAACTACATTTTTAAAGTCAATGAAACTTATAGACGTCATTCCGTGGTGCTTTACCGACACGTTGACACCTCGCAAAGTTTGGGATCTCAAACGGGTATTCTTTTATGATTTTTTTTTTTAATTGAAAATTCTGAAAAAGACCGTTTTAACGTTGTTTAGGGCAACGTGATATATATTTTTGTTATAGCAAAGGCATTGATTTGTGAAAATGTATTTTTTACGTGACGCATGACGAGAGTTGAATGTCCACTTTTCCTTCGAAGGCTTTGTTTGAATTTTTGCTTACAATAATAAACAAAGAATAAAAAGTAGAATATTTAGTGTAATTGAAAAGATCATCGATCAGAACTGAACCGGAATGGACATCTCCATTCCCAACTCAGAAACGGTTTTTTACAAGAAGTTTCGATTGAAAAAAAATCATTAAAAAATACCCGTTTGTGATCCCATACTTTGCGAGGTGCCAAAGTGTCGGTAAAACACAACAGAATAATGTGTATAAGTTTCATTGAATTTGAAAATGTAGTTTCCTAGATGATCTCTTTTTGTACCGAAAATTCATGAAAATGACAATTGCTGAAGAAATCAATATTTCCACCTCATTCTTCATGGAAAAACCAAGAAAAGTTGTTACGGTCATTCCTTACCTGAATCCTTAACCAATGTCCAAAAATCGCCAGCGAAAGGTAAAAAAAAAATTAAATTGCAACGATCCATACAAACTGAGCGCACGAACCAATTGAAGAAAAAAGTTGGTACAATGCTCGCGTTGGCTGGACATACCATCAGAAAAATCCCCGAGTCAATCCGGGAAACAGAGGTCTCAAACCTCACGAGTTGATATGGCAAACCCCATATACGCTCTTGAAATGAATTTTTCCACATATCTCATTTGTTGTCCTCAATATTTATTTACAAAAAAGCAACTCATCAAAAACTACGCAAGTGGCTTACCTTCTCGGTGTCTTTGCAACAAATCAGCCGAACCAAAAGTCAAATATTATCAGATAACTACAATTATTCATTCTCATTCATAATTAACAAAATGGCGGACTGTCGTCAAAGTGTTTTTTTTTTAGAGATTTTTGCAATCAATCGTGTGGTAAAGATACAAATTTTCGTATGATCTTAGGTTGGGCCGAATCCAGATTTATACTTTATCTAATCATATTTGATTTTTTTATTTCGGGTGATTTGTTGCAGAGAAATCGAGAAAATAAGCCACTTGCGTACTGTTTGACACGTTGTATTTTTTGTAAATAAATATTGAGCGCAGGGAAAGAGAATTTCTTGAAAAATATATTTTAAGAGTGTATTTATTGAACCTGACAACTGTTATATTAAGATTCGCGGTAGCGAATTGCCGCCAAGCTTCTTCGAGAATCATTTACCCTAGTGAACTTGCACACCTGTAAACATTGGGTCATAATTCCTCGACCACGCTACATTAAGGTATGAAATTTACAGCGCTAAGAGTTCAAGTCCGAATGATCTTGGCGAAACAAAGTGTACGGAATCGATCGAGTAGTTCTAGAGTTATGGATTGTCGAAGTTAGTGAAAAATCGTGTTCTTCTCCTTCTCCGCACAGTTTTTCGCAGACCCTTTCTTGTGAGCACGATATCTCTAGACCCAATGCACCGATCAACTTCAGATTTAGAATGGATATTCTCTCCATCGAAATCTCGACTCCTATTTGATTTTGGTATAAATCGGATGACGTGTGTGCGCGTGTGCGCATATACTCTCTTAGGAGAAAACTGAATATACTGTAAATAACACAAATTGAAGATTCCAAAAAAAATTGTTTCAATGAATGTAACAAAGAAATATAGGCGTACGAGCGAACAGGATAACATAATCCCTCGCAAAAACATCACAAGCGTAAAAAATACCGCCAGGTCTCACAATATCCTATTGGGGAAAAATACAAAAACCTGTGACCAGTCTGTGTCGTGAAATCAGGAAATAACGCCAAGCACCGCGGCATCGCAAAGTCGGACTTCGCTGATTCGTGCGGTGATATCGAAATATCATTTTCGCAAAGACATGATATTGGGAATTGGAAGTTTTATTTCCAGAAAGAGTAAACGTCAATTTGCATTCAAGGCCATTATTTTACATGAAAATTCTGCAGCGACAACATAAGCCAGATCATTTGAAACCATTCAATTGAGTATACGCAATTTTTTATAATTCAATATAGCTACAGGAGTACTATCAACGAATCAGCTGTATAGGTATATACTATAGTATACATAGAGCTCGCGACATCAATTGTTTGCAGAATCCAAGACGTTAAATGTCTACTAAATTATTGATTTTGAAACTTGTTCACGCAATTAAGTACTGTACTACGCAATAATTCGTAATTATCGATGGCGTTGCGTTCGTCTACGAACATGTTTGATGATTCATGATATAACATTAACGAATGGCTGCGGAGTGGGAGAACGGAATGTGCCCACCAAGTATGTAGCTCTTGAAATGATTTTTCGGTATCAACACACAAATCGCCGAGGTCCGGCTTGCGATGCACGGGTGGTTGGCGTTATTTCCTGATTTTACGACAGAGACTGGTCATAGGGTTTTGTATTTTTTCCTAGTAGGATATTGCGGGACTTGGCCGCATTTTTTACATTCATCATGTTTTTGTCGGGCATAATAATATATCACGAAACGAACTCCGTTCCAATCGAGGGTTCCACGACACTCACTGCACGGTGAGAATATTCTACTAATTTTCATTTCTCCTGCAAATCAGTTTTTGCTATGGTACGTATCACCGACAGACTCGGTTGTCATACTAATAAATTCCGCAACGGCCCATAATAATTTGAGTTGTAAGTGGAGTTAGTTATAGCATGTGAAAAAAATTAAAATGTCCCATGATCAAATGAGTTGGAGCGCCATTAAAAAATTACCTTGTACTCGAGTGAAAAAAATACGAGATTTATTCCGAAAACTATACATTCTTACGGAAGCAGTCCGATCATGCTGATGATGATTCTTTCAACCTATATGCAATCAAACTATTCTGATTAAATTACACTAACAGTTGAAATTCAAAATTAACAACGACAAAAGAACGGTTCTAAGAATAACAGACGTATAAAAATGACAATGGAATTCTCAACCGTTACTCGTTCATCGGAAAAAATTATAACATGCGATAGAAAAACATTACATTACTGTTAGACGTTGAATTGAATAGTTCAGAAAACGATCGATAAACAACGATTTTAATAAACGAAAACACGAGAATTATCACAAGTCTGTTGTTGTTAGTGCAGACTATAGAATAGACAAAATTGTTTGCAGGTCAAGTCAATAAGGTAGATTTCTCATTCTCATTTTTCAAATTATTTACCGATAGTATCGATTTACGTTAATGCAAAAATCATCCATACAATTAACTCACTTTATCTGATATTTTCACTTGCACTTTTCTCCGAGGTAAAAATATTCCTTTTGATTACATGTAGAAACGTTGCTATGTCCACTGGCTCCATTCGCGCATCTGTTTACTATGGGATGTATCAAAATTTGACCGCCACTATTGAAAATAAAAAAACCAATACGTACAAAAACGGAAAAAACTCTTCTAGAAAACGTCTATATCGACAGATTAACAAGTTTCCTATAATATTATGTATTTCGTCTTACCATGGTCGCGTACCGAATTAACATCGAGTGCCCAATCAAATTTTGACCCATAATAAATGTTACTAGGGTGCTCTAGTAAAAATTGACCGGCAGATTTATAGTATTCATTTTTGAACATGCTAGAATTTTAGTGATCAGTTTATGGTTTCCTAAACTCTCTCAAACTACTACTGTTCGTAGGTTCAACGTGAAATTTTATCATTTCTATAGTAAAATTCTGGATAGCGTTGTTAAAGTCTAATTCTGATATACGACCATAGTAAATTTCATCAGGAAACTTTCAACGTGTAGTTTTTTTTTTAACTTCAGGACTGACAGCATACTCAGCTTTCTTATTGGCTTTTACTTCGTCCGATCGAGCTGCCTACCTTGCTATTTGTCTGGCGTTTCTTACTTCAGCCTTCCTTCGCTTTGGTGTATCATTAACTGCTCAATCGTTGACACCTTCTTCTGTTTCCTGAGTTTTCATTACAGATGATTCACCAGTACAACTAGCTTCTATGCTATTACGTACCATTGTCTGGTTTATTGGAAAACTTTTACAGCTTTTCTAGTCCCGCAATTTTTTTTCCTTCTATTCGCTCTCTTCTCTGATATGCTGCTGATTTGTTGGATTCCAGAGAGCTGCTGTGATGAATACTTATTCTCAATTCCACCACTCAATTCAACAATCTGATTGTCGTTTACATTTCGTGTTTTCGTTGTTGGAAAAACCGATGCCTAGGTCTTTATTCGTTCTACTTGTCTTCGAGATGTACAATCCATTGCTTTTGTCACAACGGGTTCGGTGTTCACTCCCTGGCAAACTGTAGGGAAACGAATCAATTCTTGTTGCTCCAATATTTGCAACCAATCACATCTCATTGTATACGTTGATTCGACGTTATCCGTATTATCCACCAAATATTGTCGATTCGCAGAGTTAATTCACGGTGCTAGAGAAGCTGCATTAGCGCAAGCAAATACTCCGCATGATACCGCATCGGATCGTATTTGTACGTGTTCACGTGCGATTGAATAACTCTGGTAAACTCTAGCAACGTATCATAAACATGTATTTACTATCACTGCTTGTGTCTAGCCGTCGATACCAATTAATGCCCTGATAAAGCAACGGATCTTGTGCTTGAAATGCTGTATCAGTTGTAAGTACGTTAAGGAATGCATCGATACACATATCGTAGAATTCACGTTTTACGTCTGAAATGCACTCTAGAATTCTTTCATTGCTTTTACGTACAGAATCTTGGGTTACAATACGCGCATCACTATTATTTATCTCCATTGATGTATCCGAATTCATCTGAATGATGCTATCAGAACTATTTTTGTCATTGACAATTCTCGACCCTCTCATCGATACACGATTTGCATTCCGACATTTTGCCTTGCTCTGTCGTTTAATTTTCGATATTTTTAGTTAGCATATTTACAACCGAAGTATTTTTTATATGAAACGTGTAGAAATGTATTTTTATCGAATGAATATAAATATGCAAGACGGTATTTTTTCTGGGATAAATATGAATTATTCGATCAATGAAAATCAATATTACGTAGTTCCCAAATTGATACGGATACTTTTTTTTTATAATATTCATATGTATGTCTTCATATGCTAGTGTATGATTCGTATCGTTCGATGATATCGTTTGACACACGTGTCAAACTGACTCGAAGTGACAGAAGAATTTGTTTGCGAAGTGAAGTTAACGTTTGTCCACTTTCATATCCGGCAGCTAGCTGGAGCTCGTTTTTATTGGTTACATTTCTGGAAAACTTCTTGAATTTGGACACTTTCTGATTATCCTCCGTAACTATATTATACGCACGCACGAACACTCGCATGCCCACAAACGCGCACACACGCATACACGTGCGCACATAGTCGCACACGCACACACGTCATCCGATCTTCACCAAAACAAATAGGGGTCGATCGAGAGATTATCCCTTTCAAATCTGAAGTTGATCGGTGCATCGGTTCTACAGATATCGTGTTCATAAGACGGGGTCTGCGAAAAACTGCGCGGAGAAGGAAAAAAAGAAGAAAAAGAAGAACGCAACTTTTCACTAACTTCAACAGTCCATCACTCTGGAACTACTCGGTCGATTTCATACAAATTTTGACGCTAAGCTCGCCTGAACTTGAACTCTTCGCCCTGTACATTTCATCTGTAAATTCAGCGTGGTTGAGGAATTATGACGCACTGTTCACAGGTATGAAAGTTCGCTAGGGCAAATGATTCTCAGCAGGCTTGGCGAAAGGAACTTGTTGTGCGAATAGTGATAAAATTCTTGGGATCAATGCAGAAATGTACTGATATATTAGTATCAAAAAAACATTCAGGTTCGCTACTAAAGTCAAACATTACAAGCCGGAAGAATAATAAAATGGTCAATTCATATCAGAAAGGGTATTGTTTCGAATTCCAAAAAAACCTTAGATCACTTTAAACGCAATCCTGAAGTATCATTGATACAAGCAGCAGAATCATCATGTTTGCCATCGACAGCCGCAGCGCATTGTGGTGATTCGAAACATACCGGTCCGTCCGAACCTTACTTTGCCGACACTATATAATACAATCAATCGTTATGTTATAATGATTGACAATCGTAAACGATCCTCTTGTCACAGCAGCAGCAGGACAAATCACTAATGTTTCTTAACGAAACTTGCAAAAAGTAGTGAAATACCCCGCCAAAACATTACGAATGTAAAAAAAACGCCAAGTCCCGCAATATTCTACAGAGGAAAAATACGAAAATCCATCTCCTGTCTCTGTCGTGAAATCGGGAATTAATGCCAAGCCCCGCGGCATCGGAAAGTCGGGCCTCGCTGATTCGTGTGGTGATGTCGAAAAATGATTTCAAGAGCTACATACTTCGTGGGCACATTCCTTTCTCCCACTCTCCTACAACTATATACGCATTTTGCCGCATATTTCTTCCAGCCTGCATCTGCCAGGGTAATTACGACCTACTTGGGTGGAAAATATGGGTGGAAAGTTGTTCCTCCACAAAACTTCAATTATTCGAAAATCTGGATCATTGGTATGGATTCGACTGTCAATTGAGATTCTTCGTTTCACATTTATTTCGAATATACTTGGATCAGAGTGCATTATATCTGGCAGTCGATTATATGTATGCTTATTAATTTAATACCGAATGTAAGTAAAATAAAGAAAACCCGAATAAAATCAGCTATTCTAAACATCTATGAAAGTCATGCAGACATATGAAATTGTCAAGCAGTAAGTAAGATCAGTGTATACTTGATCCAGCCCTTCTAAAAAATATGCAGTTTTTGTGTCTGGATGTATATCCGAATGTATATGGTTTCAAGAGTATGTGGTGTGTATGCTTGTATATGATTTCAAGAGTGACAGCACAGTTAGCCCATTATTTTAACCTCACCAGCGGCCTGGAGAAAAAGTATAAAGATATGTTCCAGGTATCGAATTACTCGTCGTTGAAAACCAAAGTTGGCATCGCTCTTCGTTTTTTGAAAAATTAAAAAAATTACCCCAAAAAATTGAAATACTCGAAGATACCAATAATTATCAGATTATTTTTCATTGCATTTAATTATATTTTTTCGGTATTTTTCAAAAATATTTCTATACTTTCAAATGCTTAGGGAATGATTACACTCTCTGAAGAGAGATGAATTTTGATGGAAAAGTTTTGGGATTATAGGGGAGAGTTACATCGAGTCTTCCATAAAAAAAATATCAAGCACAAATTTTTTTTTTAATTTTTGAGATTTTTCATGATCTTTTTCTGATTGGGGATGGTTGTTTCCTCATCGAGACTTACATAATATTGTTGTTCCATATTTTTGATGACTTCAAGTATTTAAATATATGTTGCCGGAATTTCAGAAAAATATTTTCACTTTGCTTCATAAGTTGGAGATGATTTCACCCGATGGCGATCTTTTATAGAAAAAAATGAAAAATGATTCTATAATTAATGATATTTACAATTTTCTAATTTCATGGGTTATATTTAAAAATTAAAAAAAAAACGGCAAGCTATTCTCACTTCGGTTTTTAATGACGAGTCATTTTATACCTGTAACAAATGATTATATCTTTCCCAAGGGACGCCAGCGAGGTCCAAAAAAATGCTATTAGCCAGTTTTTTTGTGCGGTCACTCTTACTTTTCCAAAAGTATGAAAATCATTCATGGGACATTCGCGATTCGGTAACATCAGGGATAGTATTATTAAAAAATCAGCGAAGTAGCTGTGATTTATATTATACTCGGCGCTAGTGGGTAATGTTAATAATAATTTCGATCGTCGAACGGACAATGGTACGAGCCTGTCGCGTGAGAGCTACAGTTGTAAGAGATCAGTGCTTCTCTAAGAAGTGGAGCATGCCCACTAGTCTTTTAGAGCTGAGGCGAATGAAAGATAAAATTCACGACCTTGGAATGGACGATTAGGAGCAGCGCAATTTTCAACCGTAATTCTTCTACTTATGTTCATTGCTTATAATAATTTCTATTTCTTGTTGATGAAATCTCGTACTTGTTTTTGTTTTGTAATTATCTGTTTTATTTATCGATTTGCAACAATTCCAGCCGGCAATTATTTTAACATTATTTGTATCGAACAAGTGCAATCCGCTGTAAATATTTTTGTTCATAATTTACCTCTTCGTATCTTTGTAAATCAAAGAGAACAATTTTCGCGGGGCATATGTTGTAAGTCAGTGCATCGAGGACCCTCAAACGTCCCCTAACATCAGCGTCCAGACCCGTTGCAAACTAGAGATTTTGGCAATCGCCATGTCGCTGTAAATCGCGATTTCGAAATGGGATAACAGTTGGAAGTGTTGATCCGATTTGCAATAAGTTACCGTCTTCTGGCCAAGGAGCTTCCACATCCGTGTACATCAGGACAGACTCGTGACTCCATCGGCAAAAACCGTTTTTTGACCGACTTGAGATTAAGGATTTTCGAACTTCTAACATCCGTTTTTTCCTACACTGAAAAAAAAAAAAGAAAAGCTGCAGTAACCATTTTCTGGTTATTCTCCGCATGCTAGATAGTTGTGCTCCGTATCCTAGTAGTATCGCGAGTCGAACCATCTTGGATAGGCGCGGAAAGTATCTATCAGTTGGCTGGCGTTACATGGTGACGGTGGCCATCCGGCATACTAATGCTACATATGCAATAGATAGCGAACCTTTATACCAGTAAACATTGCCTCATAATTCCTCAACCACGATACATTGAGTGATGACATTTATAGAGCTAATAATTCGAGTCCGAATGAGCTTCGTGGGAGAATTTGTACGAAATCGATTGGGTAGTTACAGAGTTCTAGACTGTTAAAATTAGTGAAAGATTCGAAGGTTTTTCTTCTTCTTCTTCTTTTCGTTCCCCGGACAGTTTTTCGCAGACCTTTTCTTGTGAGCACGATATTGAATTTGGTTGAAGATCGGATGACGTATAAAAACATAAGGCCAATCAACGATGCTCTGTGCGCGCGCGCGCTCGTGTGTGTGCGTGTGTGTGTGTGCGTGTAGTATAGTTCCTGGTGTCCAGGTCCTCGGCTACGTATTTTTCGGTGTCCAGGTCGTCCGTTCCGTCGTTTTTCGTGTCTGGATCCAAGGCAGCGTGGTTCCTGGTGTCCGGGTCCTCAGCTCCATATTTTCGGTGTCCGGGTCATCCGGTCCGTAGGTTTTGGTTGATAGGTCCCTCGCAGCACGCGGCGCATTGCAGAGAACATGGGTGCATCACAAACATCAAGGTGGAATGTGTTGTACGAACAGGCATCCGAAGTAAGCCTCCACGACCGCCAGATTTAATGCATCTCGATTGTTTTATGTGGGGCCATATGAAAGGCTTCCTTAGACTGTTGCCCGACAGCTAGGCGGTTTGCCATTGCGTGGTGGTTGTTGCGCTGCATACCTGCCGGAGCTAACGGAAGCATTTGCGACGACGCCCAGCGCCGTCAGGTGGCCCCCAGCGACCCCAAGTTCATAGATTCAAAATGCTTCAATCACCGCTCCCTCTGAGTTGGTAATGGGAATTTCGAGTTGTGTATGTATTTATACATGGTGATTCGGAATCCGTTACAAACTCGGGGGGGGGGGGGGGGGGGCTATAATCCTGTACGCAAATCTGGTCTCAAGATTTTCGACTATTTTTTTATGACTTCCTCACATTATTTGAGTGTTAACTAAGCGATTTCTCGAGTATGAAGGATCTCTGAATGAGGCCAATAGAAGTTTTCGTAATTATTCAATTTTGCTCCAAAATTTTAGAATCTAATTAATCGGTTCAAAAAATGCCTCGAAAAAAATCAAATATGCAGTTTTCCATCGAAAATTGACCGAATTTTTCGAAAAAGATGACTATTTCCTCGAAATAGAAATTCAAAAAATAAAACTTAAAATGTAAATTTCACCATGTTCTCCATCGTTTTTCAAAAATTGGATTTTTTCTGAAACTTCAGAGAACTTCCGATGAAAATCATATCTAAACTTTTTCCGATCGTTTACCTCCAAGTCACAGTTACGGTTCAAATCGAATTTGAACATCAAAATTCACAGATAATGACAAAAAACCTTCAGGGTTGATGGATCAAACCGTAACTGTGACTAGTGGCAGTTTCCGGGTCAATTCTAGAGAGCCTTAGACCGATTCCGGGATTTCCGGTGATTTTCAGCACCGACCTGAAAGATTTTTATGCCTAACGACCACTCTCAGGACAGCCCCGAAAATCTGAAAATAATTCATTTTTGGAACATGTCCTGATAGGGAGTGCTACGTATGGTATTGAAACGTATGTTTTGATGGACATTTTTCGTTTTCCACGGTTGATTTCAGGACTGTCCGTAAAGCAATCGATGCATGACACGGAGATGAGTTTCAGATTTATCCTTGTAGAAAGTGATACATTATGGTTACGTAGTTTCCAAGACATCTTTCAATGCACATTGATCAACATTATTTTGAGTCGACTGGAATCATTTATCACAAATTATTTCAAACAGTTCAGACAATTCAATGATCAACAATATCAATGGATTATGTATTTAATAGAATTCTGCATACAAAGCATATAAGCCATTCGACTTCTGATTCGTTATACGGGGCTAAATGTTATAAGGCTGCGGCAGGTAGCTAACATCAGATTTTTGCGATAATTGTAATAAGCAGTTAAAATCGAAGGTATGTATCCGGAAATCTATGAAAAAGCCAGTAGTCGGTGGTCACGTCATTGCTTGATGAGGCAATACAATTAACGAATATGTCAGATAACCATATCCTTTGTACGATAGATATTGTCGAATTCCTGACAACATTTCGCGAATACAATGAAAGCGTAAAGCGTTTCAAAATCAACCAATAATCCAAAATAACAGATGATTATGTGGTTAATAAGTTAATTATGAATAAAACCATACGACCTATTCGATTTATTTATTTGATTTTTTTTCGGGGTATTTTTTGAACCGTTTTATTAGATTTTAAAATTTCGGAGCAAAATCGAATAATTACGAAAACTTCTATTGGCCTCGTTCAGAGATCTTTCATACGCGAGAAATCGCTTGGTTAAAACCCAAATCATGTGAAGAAGTCATTACAAAAAAGTCTAAAATATTGAGGCCGTATTTGCGTACAGGACGATCTACATATAAATTCAGGGTAATTCAAAAGCATTACAGTTCCCGAAAATGGATCATAAAAATAATTTTTGCGAATCGGTTAGTGTTTTCAAGAAAATTCGTCTTTTATAGTTTTCGAGAAAATGAATTTTGAAAATTAATAATTCCGGGCAATGAGAGCGCGGCTTTCTCACCACCACTCGATCATAGCAACCAACCGCGACGGCCGCGGCGCGCTGAGC
>OZ018314.1:6561533-6660831 GCA_963969455.1 Arge pagana | reverse complement strand
GGAATATATATATTTATATATATATTTCCCAGAACGCTTGAATACCGTCTCCCGTCCCGGTAGTCGATTGCTCCTATCGAAAAATTACGAATGCAACAGGAATGACCGGATAATATAGTTTTAAACGCGTTTCACTTTCAAAAAAATGCTTTTCTCGGATTTTTTCAACATTTTTCATGCCCTTGGCCTCTCCTTTCTCCATGAATTTTCGTAGACCCCTCCGATCTACGCAGATACTTCATCTGAGTGTAAACAGTATCTCTGGTCATGATTTTAGCTGAAAATTATTTTTTTTTGAACCGCGATATAGTAATTGATTTCATCAAAAAAATCATAAAAAGGCACTTATTCACGCGATTTTTCGAGTTTACCGATGGGTTATCATCCATAGAAGTTGAAATAAGTTTCACAGTCAGAAAGTAGAGTTCCAAACTTTTGATTTCGTTTTTTAAAAAAGTCTCTAAGAACTCTCGTTACCGAGATAGGTTCGTTCGAAGGTGGTGAAAAAATCGAAGAATGAAATCTGTGAACCAGGTGACAAATCAATATCACTACCCGATCGAAACGCTGTCCAAGCCCTAAGCCCAAGCGTCCATTTTTGAATGTTCAGGTTACCATGCAGTTTTCAGAGCGGCTGAGTGTCGATACTGCCGTGTAATTGCCCTTAACCCTTTCTGAAACATCTTTCTGGTAATATAATGGAGTACTCTCTGTCTTCGCCGATTTAGCCCCTTCCACGTAGGCTAGGCGACAGGGAGTTCGGCAGTCTTTTGTGATTTTGACAAGTTTCTACATCAGCGATTTTTGGCTTTGATGTGATGTAGTATCACTTACTGAGTATAAAATCACAAAATGTGGACAAATTCCGCGGGAGCGTAATGCGCCATCTTTAAAAAATGTTATCCACCGATATCTCGGTAACTATGTCCTTTAGACTAAAAATTATAATGATTATTATTGTAAAAAAAAAAAAATTCCTATCTTTCATTTCGAATAAAATTTTTCATAAAACTTACCGTTTCCGATTTATGGCTCATTTAATGAACGGGCTTTTATATTTCCGTCGATAACTCTTCCAATAATTGATTAAACAATAAAATGACTTGAATAACTTCGAAAGATCAATCAATTTACTATAAATTTTACTTGAAACTTTTCCTTCTAATATTCATACTTTCAGAGTTACACGGAAAGCGTGACACGGAACTGCGCGACTGCGCACAGTGGCCAATTTTTGCTTCGGTCCGTTTAAACCTCGGTGACAATGCAATTCTCAACCGAATTGAACCATTCTTGTTTAAAAATACTTGTAAGTAATTGCACTTGTCGAGAGTATCGCGCCTTTCCGGTTTTGGCTCGTCGAGTCGTCGGGAAACGTCAGGGAACGTCAGAAAACGTCGGAGGTTCGCACAACCTTGAAGCATATATTAGGCTGTAGATGGCGCTAAATCAACTATTGGATTTGAAAATGAGTTCAAAATGACTGTGCCCGTATTTTTCTTTCTTCTCATTTACATTTAAAAAAAAACACAATCGTATGAAAAAATTATACAAAATTTCTAAAAATCAAAAAACAAAAAAACAAATTACAGCATACGATTTTAGGGTACAAATTGTCACGTCCGCCGCCAAACGCATGAAACTCTATATATATAAGAACTGTTTAACTTAATGAAAGGAGATAGCGAGCGTCATGGGTGGGACTCATTGTGCACCGCCATGAGAACTAGGGCAGTTCGTTTAAAAACAATAGTATAGCAATAATAAATTCGCGTTGGTATGTACATGCACGAGATGTAAAAGAGGCAGCCGAAACTTCAACGTAGAAACAAAAACCAGTCCGAGTCACAAATCTCTTCAAGGGTAACTCGGGATACGGTCAGTTCCTAGTAAAAGATAACTCAGAAATTTGCCAAACACACAAGGTATTGAGTAACACGACGATCCCACGTTCGAAAGAATGTGCATCGAATGACCAGCGAAGTTCTTTGTCTCGTGCCTGACCAGTAAAACCATATCATTTAAAATAGGTCGCACTATTCGCCACTCTAATATATTATAACTTGTCAAAAACGACGGTTTTCCTTCGATATTCAACAGAACCGCGAGATCGGAACATTGGCCAACGCCTCATCTCAAGTGGTGTTGACACGATCCAATACACGACTTGCTAAGGGATCGGCGTTTCGACCCCCCAGGCGAGGGCACTTATGGAAAAAACGTCCGAACGGAAAACATCGGGTTTTTCTCATATACGCGTTTTTAGACAGCATCGTACGTGACACTTCTTAATCAGCGTTCCTTACATTTATATAATCATAAGGGATAGTAATAAGAATAACGCAATTTGGAAATTTCCAAATCATTTATACTGTACAAGAATAATACCAAAACCAAGCAACTCGCTAAAGCGACGCGAGTACGATCGGCAAATCGGAGTGAGGAGTCTTCTAAAGAATTTGAGACCCTTAAACACGTGGCGGGTGACGGCCCAGTCACGACGGTCCATTTAGTCTCCATGCAGTTCATTGGCGACAAAAATGTAAATACGAGATAATATACCATCAGAGTGGGAGACCACTAACCGAGGTTACGAGGATGAACAATCAAAAATCAAAAGTCAGTCATCAGTTCGCAGTCCTAGTAAAACGGTCTTCAGTATTTGTTCAAGTGTTCATATCATATTTGCAATTCTCGGGTTTAACTCCCGACTTCAAGTCAACTCTCGGACCAGTTTCCGCTCTCAATTCTAAATCAAGACTCAAGTAAAACACATCATTTTATTCATTCCAATCGCGATTCATTTTCGGCTCACCGTCAGCCAACAAGTTCAATTACACTCAGTCGCGAGTTCCACAAGTTTTACTATTTCCTGCAACTCTCATAAGAACAACTACTAATATCAATCGGAGAACGATAGAAGCAACTAATTAAATTCAATTATTAAAAATCATTTATATTCATCACCATCGCGGAAATATCTTGATCCCACTAATCACAGACACCATTAATCCTAAACCTCTAATGTATCATTGCAGTTCGCACTTTTGATCTAGAGTATGGTCAAACCCTCGGTGAAATTGTGCGCGACGCATGTATACTTCCTTTCTACAAAATCCTGTCCACCCATTTCAACTTAACCATAAACCTATACGTATTCGAGGACTCGCACTTCGGATCTAGAGTATGGTCAAACCCTCGGTGAAGTTGTGCGTTGGACATGAATATTCCATCCATCCTTGTTCCAAATAACTAACACAAATGATAAGATTTCATTTTCTTGGGAATAGTAGTATTTGCCCATTCAAAAATAATTCATTCACCTTACTTTATTTTTCAACAATCTCATTGTGTTCGACCAGTTTTGTTTAGGACGAACTGTTTATTTCAGTTTATCATCAACCAAAATTTTATCAGACTTTTGTGCGTGAGTGCCTGTTCCAAGTGAACCTCATAACCACGAACACTCATTTATCAGACTTTTGTGTGTGTGCCTGTTCCAAGTGAACCTCATATCCACGAACACTCGTTTCTGTTTTATTCTCTGCGCATCATCATCATCAACTTGAGCAATGATTGTATTATTCTTATAGTTACTGGACGACTCATTCCGATTTCCCCAAAGCGATCAAACAACCGACATAAAATGTCTCATCGAATATTGTTTTTAAGGTTATCACCATATTCATAACTAATTTTATTTTATTATCAATGCTGCTAATTCTTATGATCATTTTATAATTTTTCTCTTGATTTAATTTGTTTCATTAAATATCATATCAAATCAATCCTAATTCATTTCTTACACTCACATAGTCTCCGTAAGAGGTAGTACCCCTCAACACGTTACCCTAATCTTTCCCAAACCAGCAATTGCCGTCTCCTGTATCCCCATGGAAACATGACCAGGGAGACGGAACAAAAATAGTATCGTACGGTGATACCGGGTCACCTAGGTGTTCCGCCATCTAGTTGAAACGTGACAAAATCGGGATGGAAACCTCCCTGACATTTTGTTGTCAGTGGTCATTTCGTCAATTCGAAATGGACAGAGCCAATAGCGCCATCGGAAGTGAAATAGGTACATCGTATCTCGGCACGAGTTTGAGCTGTTCAACTTCGAATGGACTATTTTAATAAAATTCATGCATTTATAATTGGGATAATTGATCCAGTATCCCAAAAAAAACTGTTGACACCCACATACTGTGAGCATGCAGGCAGAATGACTGACTTGCCACGAAGAGGTAAGAAAGCGCAAGCTGGGGAGATGAAAGATGCTGTCAACGACGCGACAGTCCAAGAAAGAACACGACAGTGTGAGAAGAGGAGATACAAAAATGATGGGAATAGTTTTATTGACCGGTGAATCTACAGTGTAGATTATTACATTAAGCCGTGGTACGACGAAACGACGTAGATAGTGAGCGATACGATGTATACTTCCTATATTACTACTTTACTTGACTAGAATTTAAGACTTGAAAGTCACGGTTAGTATCAGTTGTAAATTTTGTTACATCAAGGAAAATATTTCTACACTAGCGGAAAAAATTAAAGGGTCAGCAAAAATTCCGGAATTTTTTCGTGATTTTTGACCGACTGTATTTCGGTGAAAAATGGTCGTATCGGGAATCGAAAAGAAGCATTTTCAAGCACCAAGATTTTAGTTTTCAGATCTTTCAAGAGACATCGTTTAGAAGTTTAACTTTTCCCTTGTCAAAACATAAATTCCGTTGAAAAATCGTGTGAAAATGGCTATTTTTTGACAAAACCGTGAATATTTTTTTCCATTGGATCCTAGACTCATTCTGACAACAGCATTCGAAAGAGGAGGTTTCTAACCAACGAATTTGACCCTTGTACATTTTTTTGCATTGTCCAATTGCGTTGTCCATCGAGTACATTTGGTGCGAAAAGGGGTAATACACACGTTGTCGATGCAAGATTCAGAAAATCCGAGTCCAGGGTGTCACAAAAACTTTGAAATGTCGTCGACTACCTGTAGAACAGCACGTCATTTATAGCATCGCCTAGTGACAGTCGATTTTGGTCAACGTCCATCATAGTACCGTGGTTACCGGGAACGGGGATCAGTTGGATCGCAGAATCGGAAAGTGTATGAGCCCAGCCCAGTGAAACATCATTTGATGTGAAAGGCAGTTTGATGTCCAAGCTCGTGGATAATTGGAGAAGCTCAGTGGCATGGAACTGATGGATCACTACATCTAGTTTCTGCGGATCGTATGCATGTACCATTCGCATGTAGTTCAGAGAATCTTCCAATTGCTTCGCGTACATTTCCGGTTCAAAATCGGAAGGATTCAGAAGTAAGCGCTGGGCAGCTCGAGCGAACCCGATCAAATCAAGTTCGTCCATTTTCTGGACCAGTACAGCGATATCATTATGATTTTCCGGCTTGGACCGTGGCACTAAGTCGAAAGTGACGAACTGTTCTTTCCATAATTGTACATCGGGAAAATATTTCGGATGAGGTACGTCGATGAAGCCGAGAAAAGCGACAGAATCACTTGCATCCACGAGAACTCTAGCGATACAATGACCGAGAACTCCACCGCTGGAGTATCCAACTATCCGGTAAGGGCCACGAGGTTGGACAATTTTCATGATGGAAACCATTCTTGCGGCGAGTTCTCTCATAGATGTTATCGATGTATCGCTCATCGATGATGGCCACGGCAGAGCATAAATGGGAAAACTGGCGTGAATATGACGAGCCAATGCAAAAACGTATGTGAGGTCGCCTTTGCCGGTTGGAACGAAGAAAATGGGTGACTCGGATCCATTCGATCGTACGACTATTGCGCGGTGTTGTTGCTGTAATGTTGGGCGTTTCGTTGTTTTTAATGCCAGGTCAGCAAGCACGGGAGACGTGAACAAGTCGGACAAATTGCAATCAAAGCCTCGATCCATGGCAAGCTTGATCGCTTGCACTGCTAGCAGCGAATGACCGCCAAGTTCGAAGAAAGAATCGTAACGACTGATCAGCTTGATTCCTAGTAGATCGCTCCAAATCTCCGCAAGACTCGATTCAATCTCGCCAAGAGGAGTTTGGTAGGTTTGTTTGACGATAGCATCTTCATCGGGTTCTGGAAGTTTGTCGGTATCAACTTTACCAGTGAGCGTAAGTGGAAACGCATCCATTCTGACGAACGCGGATGGTACCATATAATCGGGTAATCGAGTCGTGACATGGTGCCGCAGGTCGTGGACGCTGAAATCAGCAGCGCCGGTTACAAAGTAAGCGACTAATCGCTTTTCTAAGTCTTCGCCTCGTACGAGTACAGTCGCTGCTTGAATCTCGGGATATTCGCTCAGACAAGCTGCAACTTCACCGAGCTCGATGCGGTATCCTCGTATTTTCACCTGTTCGTCGTTACGCCCCACGAATACCAAGCTTCCGTCCGGCAGATAACGAGCCAGATCGCCTGTTTTGTACATACGATTATCCGCATGCGCGCAGTAAGGATCAGCTATGAATCGTTGGCTGGTTAGTTCAGGCCGATTGAGGAAGCCTCGTGCAACACCCATCCCAGCGATATGTATCTCCCCTGTAAGACCGTCGGGAACCAGTCTACCGTCAGCATCGAGCAAATATATCCTCATATCCGGAAGACGCGTGCCAAGTCGGCAGATTGAACTACTCGTATCGTCGCGAGTTATTACGTGCGTGGAGACAAAAACTGTTGTCTCTGTCAAACCGTATACACCTACCAACTGCGTATTCGAAGTTTCACGTCCAGCGAACCATGGACCCAACAGCGTCGGGACGAGTTGCTCTCCTCCAATGACCATGTATCGCAATCGATCTCGCATTGGCTCGCGGACATAAAATTCTATCGAAGGGTAGAATGAGCTGGAGGTTTGACTCATCACAGTGACGTTATGCTCGCAAATTAAATCATATGTTTCCCGGGGCGACCGAATAATTTCGTGTGGTACGAGCAGCAGCGTGGCACCATAGCGAAAAGCTCCCCAAAACTCCCAAATCGAAAAATCGAAGGCGATGGAATGTGCCAAACACCAGACGTCATCTTGACTTAATTTAAACCTGTGTTTCGACGCGTCGAACAAACGAACGACGTTGCGGTGTTCGACCATCACGCCCTTTGGCTTTCCCGTAGAACCTGACGTATACAATACGTATGCGAGATTATTTGGTGTCAAGTTCCGTACGGTTGGATCGGAGCTCTCCATCTGAGGCAAAGATACGTTAGGATCGATCACTGTGATCGAGGTAACGTCGACATTCTTCAGCGCGGTTCTTCCCGAGTCATCCGCGAGTAAGATTTTGAGCTCGGCATCGTTGATTATAACGCCCATGCGTTCGGAAGAATGGCCAGGATCAAGAGGCAGATAAGCCCCACCTGCCTTCAAGATAGCTAGAAACCCGATGACCATTGCAGGGGAAAAGGAAACGCAAATTCCCACGATATCATCCGGTCCAACCCCCAGACTTATCAGATGGCGAGCCAATCGATTCGCGCGACAATTAATCTCCCCGTACGTAAACGTTTGTCCTTGATATATGAGCGACGTTCTATCCGGCGCGACTTTAGCTTGCCGCTCGAATAACTGATGCAGGCACGCATGAGCAGCGAACGAGATCGTCGGCGAATTCCGCGTTTCGATGAGTAAAATTTTCTCCGTGTCCGGTATGACTTCCAATGAGTTGATCGGTGTCCTTGGTTTTTGCTCGATCGCGTCAAGCATACTCTTCAAGGCCCGTTGCATGTATGAGCACACGCGCTCCGGTTCGATGGAATCCGCTGATAGGACTGATAAACTCAAATCGTGGCCGTTATCGTTCACAGACATGGTGAGTGGATAATTCGATGTTTCCACGGATCGTACGATCTCTATACCGGGCGTGGAATTCCTCTTCTCGAGGGACGACGAATGGTGGCGATAGTTGAGTAACGTATTGAACAAAGGCGTACCGGGAATCACACCGCTACAGCGTTGTGCTACAACCAACGAGGCGTGTTCGTAATCCATAAGACGTGCCAGCTTTTGCGATGTTTCGCGGGCGCAATCCACCAGCGGACTGTCGTCAATGTCCACTCTAAACGGTAAGGTATTGATGAACAATCCCATAACCACATCTGAACCCCGACCCGCCTGCATTCGCCCGAATAACACGGTACCGAAAACGGCCTTCTTATGACCGCTCGTGCGAGACACGACTTGGGCCCAAGATAGATGGAACAGAGCTGCGAGACTGGCGCCCAAGTACTTGGTTCGATTGCGTAGGCCTTGAGCCAAGTCGCCGGGAAGATCGACGTGTGCCATTTTCGCGCGAGTTCCATCGCGGTGAACTTCGGATAGGCCAAATGCTAAGCTCGGTTTCTCGACGTCAGCCAGCATTTCCTTGAAGAAACGAACTTGAGCTTCCTTGCTTGTGCCACGGCATACATTGGCGATCAGATTACGGAATGGGAAAGGCGATACCAGGGTATCGCTTAGTCCGTTCATTATGGTAGAAATCTCAGTTGACATTACTTCCAGCGTCGTATGATCGACGATAACGTGGTGGTAGAGTTGATGTAGGATCCAGCGACCATCGGCTTCTTCGGCGATGAATAGGCGAAACAGAGGCGCCTCGTGTATATTTATACGATCTTGACACGAATCGTAGCGGCGGAAGAGTTGCTCGCATACCGAACCGTCCTCGGCCGATAGCTTCAGAGCGGTAGGATGTACTTGCACTTGGCGCAAAACGACTTGAACTGTTCTCGATAAACCTTCCCACATGAAAGCTGTACGCAAGATATCATGTCGATCGACCACAAATTGGGTAGCCATGAGATAACGATCCAACAGTTCACGCGTCGCGAAAGCTGTTTGACACATCAGCACGTAGGCATCACGATCACCCGCGATCAAATGGTGGAATATAATACCCTCCTGAAGTGGAGTCAGACCGTAGATATCCTGGATATTAGCGAGTCCTCCGGGAACTTCGGAGATGATGCGGTCGATATCGTTCTGTGTCAGATCAACGAGTGGCAACATCTCTGGCGTGAGTCTTGTTATTTCCGGTGTTATGACGTTGACGGGAACTTCAACTTCAACGTTTCTCGTCATACTCGCAGCGAGCTCCCACAATACTGGATATTCGAACAACTGTCGGGCAGTCAGCTTGAATCCAATGAGGCGCAAGCGTTCGATTATTCTCATCGCGAGAAGGGAGTGTCCGCCGAGCTCGAAGAAAGAGTCGTAGCGACTCACCAGTTCGATTCCGAGCTGTTCGCTCCAAATTCGAGCAAGACTAATTTCCTCTTCCCCGCGTGGCGCTTCGTACGTATTTCTAACAGCAGCGGTATCGTCAGGTGTCGGGAGTGCTTTAACGTTGAGCTTGCCGTTACTCGTCAGCGGTAACGCATCGATTCGAACGAATGCGGACGGTACCATATAGTCGGGTAAACGCAACGCGACATGAAGACGCAGATCTTGAACGTGAAAATCTGCGGCATCGACAACGACGTACGCGATCATACGTTCATCCGGTTTTTTGCCAACGGGAAGAACAACCGCGGCATGTACCGAGGAATGAGCCATCAGACAAGCTTCAATTTCTCCAGGCTCAATGCGAAAACCTCGTATTTTGATTTGTTGATCGGCACGTCCGCGGAAAACCAAGGTTCCATCTACCATGAAACAGGCCAAGTCGCCTGTTCTGTAAACGCGATCGTTCGAATCTTCGCTGTACTGATCGGCAAGAAAACGCTCGTTTGTCAAATCTGGACGATTGAGATAGCCACGCGAAACTCCCGCACCGCCAATGTAGAGCTCCCCGGTCGTTCCGATTGGCACTGGCTTATCGTAAGGGTCGAGTATGTACAGCTTCACGTCCGGCAGACGGCAACCGAGCGGACTCCACGAATTTTCCGTATCCTGTCGCGTCAGAATTTTGCAAGTTGCATAGACAGTCGTTTCAGTCGGGCCGTACATATTCGCAACCTGTAGTTCCGAACTGTTCCCACGACCGGTGAACCACGGCCGCAAGATTTGCGGATCGAGTCTTTCGCCGGCAATGAATAACAATCGCAGCTTATCTAGCATTGGTTCACGAACGAATAATGCGCTCAATGCCCCGAAAGCACTGGGAGTCGTATTCATCACCGTGATGTTGTGCTGGCATATCATACGATGCGTTTCTTCAGGAGATCGAATAATATCGTTCGGCACGATAACGAGTCTCGCGCCATAACGTAACGGACCCCAAAGCTCCCAAACTGAAAAGTCAAAAGCTATCGAATGTACCGGACACCACACATCTTGCGCGCTGAAATGAAACGACGCCGCCATTGCATCGAAGAGACGAACGACGTTGCGATGCTCCACCATAACGCCCTTCGGACGTCCAGTGGAACCGGAAGTATATATTACGTATACTAGATTCTTCGAAGTCAAGTCCTTCACTATTGGATTCGAATCATCTAGGGTGGGCGTTGTATTCGGATCAAGAATCGTAAACTTGGAAATATCGAGTCCGTTCAGCACCTTTTGCCCAAAGGTATCGGCGAGTATAATGTTTGGCGTTGCATCGTTCAGGATATCGATCATTCGTTTCGAAGAATGCTCGGGATCAAGTGGCAGATAAGCTCCACCTGCCTTCAAAATCGCGAGAATTCCGATTATCATCGCGGGTGAACGAACCACGCAAATTGCCACGACTTGCTCCGGCCCAACGCCCAACTCGATTAGTCGATGAGCGAGACGGTTCGCCCTGGCATTGAGTTCAGCGTAAGTGAGCGTTTGTCCGTCGTATATCACAGATACGGCCTTGGGCGTTTTCACAACCTGCTCTTCGAACAGCTGATGAATACACGACTGGGTGGGGTATACCATCCTTGGCGAGTTCCACGTGTCCATCACGAGCGTCCTCTCCTCTTCCGGTAGTACGCCCACCAATTGTACCGACATAGTTGGCGTGAACTCGAGCGCGTTAACCAAACTCTCGAGAGTTTTCCGCATGTAAGAGCAAATGCGCACCGCGCTGATGGGCTCAACGGTCTGCACGTTGAGCCTCACGCTGTGCCCGTTATCGTCCACGGATAAGGTCAACGGGAAGACTGTCGTTTGCTCGTATTGAATCAGCTCAATTTCGGTCGTCGTATAGCTCGTTTGCGTCGATGTAGATGTATGTCGATAGTTCAGGAGCGTGTTGAACAGGGGTACTCTGCTTCCAACGCTGCTGCAACGCTGTGCTACCGCCAGAGAGGCATGCTCGTGTTCCAGGAGACGGGCCAGTCGCAAATGTGTTTCGCGCAGACTTTTTCTCACTGAAATTTCGGCGAGATCTATTCTTATTGGCAGGGTATTAATGAAAAGTCCCATACCGACGTCAGAGCCAAGACCTGCTTGCATTCGCCCGAACAAGACAGTACCAAAAACAACCTTCTCCTGGTTACTGGTGCACGATACGATGCGTGCCCACGCCGTGTGAAAGAGAGCGGCGAGACTGATTTCGAGAGATTTGGTCTGGTTGCGTAAACGCTCTGATAGATCATGCTCGAGCACGAAATCTCCGACATTGGTACGTGGTTGTTGGTCGTGTTTCGCTTCACCCAAGTCGAACGACAAGCTTGGCTCGTCAATATCAACGAGCATGTCGGTGAAAAATCGAACGTGATTTTCTTGACTCACGCCGAAACGTACATTCGCGATGAGATTACGGAACGGAACAGGCTTGATCAGAGATTCGCTTCGTTGATCCAGTATGGCGCCGATTTCGCGGCTCATCACTTCGAGCGTCGTATTATCAACGATGAGATGATGGAACATCTGGTGTAAGATCCACCGACCATCCTTTTCTCGCGCGATCAAGAATCTGAGCAGTGGGGCCTGGCTGATATCGATACGGTTCGCGTGTAATTTGGAGCATCGAGCGAGATTAGCACAGGCTGAACCATCCTCGAAGGAAAGTTCGTGGATATTGGAAAGCACTGATACTTTACGAAGAACTATTTGAGCTGCTGTCGACAATTCTTCCCACATGAATGCTGTCCGCAAAATATCGTGACGATCGACTAGGATTTGTACAGCCGCGATGTAACGATCCAGAACATCACGAGTGGAAAAGGATATTTGAGACGTGACCAAGTACGCATCACGCTGCTCGTAAAGGATATGATGAAACAGTATTCCGTCTTGTAGGGGGGAAGGAGCATAGATGTCCTGAATATTGGCTAGTCCTCCGGGAACCTTTGAAATTATTCGGTCAACGTCTTCCTGTGTCAGATCAATCAATGGCAACATGTTTGGCGTGAGCTCGGTGATATCCGGCGTGATAATATTTGGGGGTACCGCGACTTCACCGTACCGCCTCACCCTCTTGGCGAGTTCGCTCAGGATAGGATGTTCGAACAGGTCTCGAACTGACAGCGTGAGCCCGAATCCCCGGACACTTTCGATTATTCGCACGGCTATCAGAGAGTGTCCGCCAAGTTCGAAGAAAGAATCGTAGCGACCGACGAGGTTAATCCCCAGCTGTTTACTCCAGATTTCCGCCAGAACCGTTTCTATTTTTCCTCGCGGTGCTTCGTAGCACGTACGAACGACAGCGCTGTCGTCAGGTTCAGGGAGGTGTTTTACGTCAAGTTTGCCATTCGATGTGAGAGGCAACGTATCCATTCTAACAAAGGCAGATGGTACCATATACTCGGGCAGACGAGTTACAACGTGCTCGCGAAGATCTTGGACATCGAAGTTATCGGCGCTAGTCACGACGTACGCGATGAGACGCTCTTCCAACTTTTCGCCACGGACAAGTACAGTCGCAGCGCTTATCCCAGAATATTCGAGCAAGCAAGCTTCAACTTCTCCGGTTTCGATGCGGAATCCTCGTATTTTTATTTGATCGTCGTTACGTCCGATGAACGCCAAGTTTCCATCCGGTAGATAGCAAGCTAGATCTCCTGTTTTGTACATCCGATCCTCTGCACGAGCACCGTACGGGTCGACGAGAAACCGTTCGCCTGTCAGTTCGGGTTGATTCAAGTAGCCACGCGAGACGCCCGCACCAGCGATAAATATCTCACCTGTTATCCCGTCGGGAACCGGTCGGCGGTCAGCGTCAAGCAAATATATTTTCACATCGGCAAGACGCACACCGAGCGGACTAAATGGTTTCTTCGTATCATCTGCGGTAATTATTCGAGTGCTTGTAAAAATTGTCGTTTCCGTTGGGCCATACACGTTCACTAGTTGTGGACTGGCGTCTCCGCGAACTGCAAACCATGATTTCAAAGCACTCGGAATGATTTTTTCGCCTCCGATGAATATATATCGCAGTCTATCTCTCTTTGGATCCTCGTTGTAGTAGTCTGTTGCTAAACGAAGGGAACTGAAAGTTTGCGCCATCACGGTGACATTATGCCGACAAATATGCTCGTACAATTCTCGCGGCGACCGAACAACGTCGTACGGCAACAAGAGAAGACTACCACCGTAACGAAGAGCTCCGAATAGTTCCCAAACTGAGAAGTCGAATGCTACCGAGTGCAAAAGACACCAAACATCATTTCGGTCGAAACGAAATTTCGAAGCCATGGCATGGAAGAGTCGAACGACGTTTCGGTGTTCAACCATCACGCCCTTCGGCATTCCAGTTGAACCAGAAGTATATATCACGTATGCTAAATTCCTGAGTCTCAGATTTTTCACAACCGGATTCGAATGTTTCGTAGAAGGCAGAGTATTTGGATCAAGAATAGTGAACATCGAAGTATTCGTATCTCGCAGCGCAGTCCGCCCGGCTTGATCGGCGAGTAGGATTTTTGGCATCGCATCGCTCAGTATATAATCCATGCGTTTCGAGAAGTGGACTGGGTCCAGCGGCAAGTAGGCACCGCCCGCCTTCCAAATGGCCAAGATTCCAATCACCAGGGCAGTTGAGGGGGAAACGCAGATCGCCACGATCTCTTCCGGCCCGACACCCAATCCGATCATAATATGTGCAAGCTGATTCGCACGCGCGTTCAATTCGGCATATGTTATCGATTGTCCATTGAATATCACCGCTGTTTCGTACGGAGTGTCCGCAGCTTGCCTTTCGAATATTTGATGCAAGTACGATTCTGTTGGGTACACGATCATAGGTGAGTTTTTCGTTTCAATGAGGAATTTCCGTTCCGATTGCGGTAGAACTTCCAGCAAGCGAACTGCCATTCGAGGATCCTGCTCGAGTGCGTCGACGAGACTCTTCAGAGTCTTCAGCATGTAGGAGCATATTCGTTTCGGATCAATACATTTTACTGCTTGCACCGTTAGGCCCATACTGTGCCCGTAATCCTCCACGGATATGTGCAGCGGATAGTTCGTCGTTTCCATGGATCTGATCAGTTCGATGCCTTCAATAAGGTTGTTGATGTCCGCAGTCGCGGACTGATGTCGGTAGTTCAACAGCGAGTTGAATAGCGGTGTTCCAGACAACACATTGCTGCAACGTTGTGCTATCGCTAACGAAGCGTGTTCGTGTTCTAGTAGACGAGCCAGTCGTAAATGAGTGTCGCGAGTACATTCGATTACCGAATTGTCATCCAGGTCTACTCTGAACGGCAAAGTATTGATAAATAAACCCATAACCGAATCCGCACCGTGACCAACATTCATTCTTCCAAACAGCACGGTACCAAAAACCGATTTTGCTTGTTCACTCGTGCGCGAAACAACCTGCCCCCAAGCCAAGTGAAACAAGGCTGCCAGACTAACCTCCAGATATCTAGTCTGATGTCGCAAACGATCATTCAGTTCAGGATTAACGGCGACGCGCGCGACATCGGCCTCCGTTCCATCATGATGAACTTCTCCTATTCCGAATGACAAGCTAGGTTCGCGAATGTCTTCCAGCAGATCCGTGAAGAAACGTACGTGAGAATCTTCGCTCATCCCGAAGCGTACCTTGGAGATCAGATTACGGAACGGAATAGGAGTGTCGAGGGTGTCTTTTCGTTGATTGAGAAACGCTGCGATCTCGGCAGATATCATTTCCTGGGTCGCATGATCGATGATGAGGTGATGGAATATTTGTTGAAGGATCCAACGACCATCCGTGTCCTCCGCTATTATAAATCTCAACAGCGGTGCTTCTCGTAGATCGAAACAATCCTCGCGTGAAACGTGACGACGAGCAAGTTGGTCGCGGACAGAGCCTTCATCGGGCGAAAGTGTTAGTAGAGTCGACGATATCGAAGCTTTTCGCAAAACGATTTGCGATACCGTGGATAATTCTTCCCATAAGAACAACGTACGTAGAATATCATGGCGATCGACGACCTTTTGAATGGCAACGAGATAACGATCCAATAGATCACGGTGGGAGAAAGCTGTCTGACACATCAGCTGATATGGATCTTTCTCTTCATCGAGCAAATGGTGAAAGAAGATTCCTTCCTGTAATGGAGAAAGACTGTAGATATCCTGGATATTGGCAAGTCCGCCGGGAACCTTGGCAACGATGCGGTCGAGGTCTTTCTGCGTTAAGTCGATCAATGGCAACATATTCGGCGTGAGCTCGGTGATATCTGGCGTGATAATATTCGGAGGAACTTGAGTTTCACTACGTTGATTCACGTGCTTGGCAAGTTCGGACAATCTAGGATGTTCGAATAGATCTCTGACACTCACGGTAAACCCGGAGCTTCGCATGCTCTCAATTACTCGAACTGCGAGTAGCGAGTGGCCACCGAGTTCGAAGAAGGAATCGTGACGTCCAACAAGCTCGATTTTCAACACTTCACTCCAGACTCTAGCGAGATTTTTCTCAATTTCCGTACGCGGTGCTTCGTAACGACACTTGATTACGGCGGTCTCGTCTGGTTCCGGGAGTTTGCTTACATCCAGCTTCCCATTAGAAGTGAGCGGTAGCTCGTCAATTCTAACGAATGCAGATGGGATCATGTATTCCGGTAATCTAATCATCACGTGATTCCGCAGATCTTCCAGGCGAAATTTCTGAGCGCTTGCTACCACGTATGCGATCAGACTTTTTTCCTCTCCGCTACCTCGCACGAGCACTTTCGCTGTATGTATCGCGGGATGTTCGTTCAAACAAGCTTCAATTTCTCCGGTTTCGATGCGGAATCCTCGTATTTTTATTTGTTCGTCGTTACGTCCGATGAACGCTAAGTTTCCATCCGGTAAATAGCAAGCTAGATCCCCCGTTTTGTACATCCGATCTTCTGCACGAGAACCGAATGGGTCGAAGGGGAATCGGTCGCGAGTCAGTTCAAGTTGGTTCGAGTAGCCACGCGAGACGCCCGCACCAGCGATGAATATCTCACCTATTATCCCGTCGGGAACTGGTTGGCGGTCAGCGTCAAGCAAATATATTTTCACATCGGCGAGACGCACACCGAGTGGACTGAACGTTTTCTTCGTATCATCCGCGGTCATTATTCGCGAGCTTATGAAAATTGTCGTCTCTGTTGGACCATACATGCATACTAAATGTGTGCCCGAGTCTCCGCGGACGGCAAACCATGATTTCAAAGCACTCGGGATGATTTTTTCTCCTCCGAAGAATATATAACGCAGTCGATCTCTTTTTGGGTCCTCGAGGTAGTAGTCGATCGACGAACAAAGAGAACTGAAAGTTTGCGACATCACGGTGACATTATGCCGACAAATATGCTCGTACAATTCTCGCGGCGACCGAACAACATCGTACGGCAACAAGAGAAGACCACCACCGTAACGAAAAGCTCCGAATAGTTCCCAAACTGAGAAGTCGAATGCCACCGAGTGCAAAAGACACCAAACATCATCTTCGTCGAAATGATATAAGGATCCCATGGCGTCGAACACTCGAACGACATTCCGGTGTTCGACCATGACGCCTTTCGGTTTTCCTGTTGAGCCAGAAGTATATATCATGTATGCCAGGTGCCTCGATCTTAGATTTGGTACGCGAGGGTTCGAATCTTTTGCCCCCGATCGAGTATTCGGATCGACAATAGTGAACGTTGAAATGTCAATCTCTCGCAGCGCAGTCCGTCCTGCCTGATCGAGCAGTAAAATTTTTGTCATTGAATCGTTAAGTATGTAGCTCATACGTTTCGAAAAGTGGACAGGATCGAGTGGCAAGTAAGCACCTCCGGCCTTCAAAATCGCCAGAATTCCAATTACCAACGCGGGCGAAGAAGAAACGCAAATCGACACTATCTGTTCCGGTCCTACGCCCAACTCTATGAGTTCGTGCGCTAGACGATTGGCCCGAACATTGAGCTCCTCGTACGTCATCCGTTGCTCGTTGTATATCAAAGCTATCGAGTTTGGGGTTGAAACGACTCGCTGCTCGAACATCTGATGAATACACAACGAATCGGCGTACAAAGCATTCGGTGAGTTCCGTGTTTCTATCAGAAGCGTCCTTTCTGCGGCTGGAAGTATTTCGAGTGACTTCACTGGCATATCAGGAGTAGTTTCGAGAGCATCGACCAGACCTTTCAGAGTTTGCTCCATGTAAGCGCATAATCGTTCCGGAGCAACCGGATTTACCGCGTGAGCTTCTAAGCGTAAGGAGTGGCCATCGTCGTCTACGCATACAGCCAACGGAAAGTTGGTCGTGCCTACGGTTCGTACGTGTTCTATGCCTCCTACGACTGCGGACTCTCGTTGCGATAAATATTCATGACGGAAGTTCATCAGGGTGTTGAACAGAGGAACTCCAGTCATCACCTTGCTGCAACGCTGGACTTGGGCGAGGGAGGCGTATTCGTGTTCCAACAGACGGGCTAGTCGAAAGTGAGTTTCCCGCGAACTATCAAAAATTGAAGTAGCGTCAATATTTATTCTGAACGGCAGCGTATTTATGAAGAGTCCCATGCTCGAATCCTGCGTCAAACCGGCATGCATTCGCCCAAACAATACCGTACCGAAAACTACTCGTTCTTGATGACTTGTGCGGGAAACTATGCGCGCCAATGCGAGGTGAAACAAAGCTGTGAGGCTTATTGCTAGGGATTTAGCCTGTTTGCGTAGATTTTCAGCCAATTCATTGGACAGTAGAAGATTCCCAACGTTTATGGGTGATCTATGCAACAGAGTTTCGGCCAGACCAAATGCCAAACTCGGTTCGTCAACGTCATTCAGCATCTCTTTGAAAAACTGGAGGTGGTCATTCTGAGCCTGTGCGAGACGTACGTTTGAGATGAAATTTCGAAATTGCACGGGGTCGCTGTCGAGGGTCGCATTCTCATCGTTCAGAAGTGCAACGATTTCCGTGGTCATCACTTCCATTGTGATATTGTCGACGACAAGGTGATGAAACAACTGTTGTAGAATCCAACAATGATCAGATTCTCGCGCGATTAAGAATCTCAGCAGTGGTGCCCGACGTATGTCAACACGATCCTGGCGCGCATCGTGCCGTCGACCAAGCTGTTCACGAGCCGTGCCGTCTTCGCCTGACAATACCAGTTCTGTTGATGTTACGGTTACCCTACGAAGCACGATTTGAACTGTGGTGGACAAGTTTTCCCACATGAATGCCGTTCGCAAAATGTCATGCCGATCCACGACACGTTGGACAGCAGCAAGATAACGATCCAAAAGATGACGGGAAGGAAACGTCGTTTGACGCATCAATAAGTAAGCGTCGCGGTCGGTATCGAGAAGGTGATGGAAGAGGATTCCTTCTTGAAGTGGAGATAGAGCATAAATGTCCTGGATATTAGAGAGTCCTCCATGAACGTTCGAAACGATGTGATCGATATCTTCGGGCGTTAGATCGACCAAGGGTAACATGTTTGGCGTGAGTTCCCTGATTTCCGGCGTGATGACGTTTGGAGGAACTGGGCATTGACTGTGCTCTCTCACGCACGTAGCGAGTTGAGATAAGATCGGATATTGAAATATATCGCGCACACCGAGCGTAAGTCCCAGACCGCGCAAGCGTCCGACAGTTCGTATTACGAGCAGCGAATGTCCACCAAGTTCGAAAAACGAATCGTTCCGACTCACACGCTCGATTCCGAGTATGTCTCCCCAGATCTTTGCGAGACTGATTTCCGTTTCGGTTCGCGGGGCATCGTATGTTTTTCGAGCGACAGCGTTCTCGTCAGGTGCCGGAAGTGCTTTGCTGTTCAGTTTGCCGTTGGACGTGAGCGGCAGCACGTCCATCCTCACGAATGCGGACGGAACCATGTATTCGGGTAATTTGGACGAAACGTGAAGGCGCAACTTTCGGGTGCAGAAATTCGTGACGTCCGCCACCACGTAGGCAATCAGCCGCTTATCCAAATCTTCACCGCGAACGATCACAGCCGCAGCGTGTATTCCCGGAAATCCGGTCAAGCAAGCTTCGATTTCCCCAGCTTCTATGCGAAAACCTCTAATCTTGATTTGATCGTCGTTTCGGCCGACGAATACTAAATTTCCTTCCGGCGAGTAGCGAGCAAGATCACCCGTCTTATAAATGCGATCCCCCACTTTTTCACTCAATCTATTCACGAGGAATCGCTCGCTTGTCAATTTCGGGCGATTGAGGTAGCCACGAGCCACGCCGGCACCGCCAACGTACAGCTCACCTACCACTCCGATGGGTACCGGTTCACCGTCCGCATCGAGCAGATACAGTCTTAAGTCTGAAATCCGGCGGCCGATTTGACTTGATGAATCCTTTGTATGTTCTCGATTCAAGACCAGGAAGGTTACATGAACGGTTGTCTCCGTCAGACCGTACATATTCACCAACTTCGTCCGGGTATCGGAACGGTTCTCGAACCATGGCCCAAGAGTGCACGGATCGAGTCGTTCTCCTCCGAAAATAATAAATCGCAATTCGTCTTGTATCGGCTTGGTGACATAATTTGTCATCGACGATCCAAAAGCGCTCGGCGTTTGGTTCAGAACGGTGATCCGATGATCGCACACGAATCGATGCATTTGCGACGGAGAACGAGCTATATCATCCGGTACGAGAACGAGCTTACCACCGTAACGAAGAGCACCCCACATCTCCCAAATAGAAAAATCGAACGCAATCGAGTGCAACAAGCACCACGTGTCGTTTTGATTGAAACCAAAACATGATTGCGTTGCCTCGAAAAGTCGAACGACATTACGGTGCTCGACCATCACGCCCTTCGGCTTGCCCGTCGAACCGGAGGTGTAGATTACGTAGACTAAATTACTTGGCATCAGATCATTCACGACGGGATTCAAAACTTTTAGGTCAGGTAGCGTGTTGGGATCAAGAATAGTAAATGCCGAGATGTCGCTCTTCTTCAACGCGTCTCTTCCCGTGTTATCGGCAAGCACGATATTTGGCATCGCGTCGTTCAGTATTTCAACCATGCGATTCGATGAATGGACAGGATCCAGTGGTAAGTAAGCTCCGCCTGCTTTCAATATGGCTAAAATCCCGATCACCATCGCAGGTGAACGAGCAACACAAATTGCCACGATCCGCTCCGGTCCAACACCAAGTTCGATTAGACGGTGAGCTAGGCGATTCGCGCTACTATTCAACTCTTCATATGTCAATGCCTGTTCGTTATATATCAGCGCTACCGAGTTTGGTGATTTAGCGACCTGCTGCTCGAATATCTGATGTATACACATGGAGTCCGGATACACGTTCGTTGGTGAATTCCATACTTCGGTGAGAAGTGTGAGCTCTGTGTCTGGTAGTATTGCGAGTGACCGCACGGGAAGATCAGGATTAGTATCGAGAGCTTGAACAAGGTTTGCCAATGTCTGCTGCATGTAAGCGCATAATCGTTTCGGTTCGATCGGGTTAACCGCATGCGCTTCCAGACGCAGACAATGACCTTCATCATCGACAGAAATTACGAACGGAAAATTTGTCGTACCGGTAGTTCGTATGTGTTTGATACCTTCTGCGACCGTTGACATTTCTACAGGTGAGACTCTTTGACGAAAATTCATGAGCGTATTGAACAGCGGAATTCCAGCCACGACCTTGCTGCAGCGCTGTGCCAGGGCGAGTGACGCGTATTCGTGTTCCATCAAAAGTGCGAGTCGCGAATGCGTTTCACGCGAACAGTCGCGAACTGAGGTTTCATTGATGTTTATTCTTATTGGCAATGTATTGATGAATAAGCCCATCATCGAATTTTGACTTAAACCAGCTTGCATTCGTCCGAATAACACGGTACCAAAAACTGCTTGCCTTTGACGACTGGTGAGCGAAACGATTCGGGCCCATGCCAGGTGAAACAGAGCAGCAAGGCTGACTCCTATCGATTTTGCCTGATTTCGTAGACGTTCGGTTAAGTCACCATGGAGAACGAGCTGCGCAACGTCCATATGCGACGCGTCCCAGCGACTTTCAGCCTGATCGAATGCCAAACTCGGTTCGAGAATATCATCCAGCATTTCGGTGAAAAATCCCATGTGATCGTTCTGAGTCTGCGAGTAGCGTACGTTCGAAATGAAATTTCGGAATTGCACGGGGCTGTTCAGAGTTGCGTCCTGATTATTCAAAAGTACTACTATTTCACTGCTCATCACTTCCATCGTGATATTATCAACGATGAGGTGATGGAATAGCTGTTGTAGAATCCACCGGTTATTGGATTCTCGCGCTATTAAAAATCGCCACAACGGCGCCTTGCGTATATCAATACGGTCTTGACGCGAATCGTGCCGTCGACCGAGCTGATCACGAGCTAAACCGTCTTCGGGCGACAATGAAAGTTCCGTACAAGACGCGGTCACTTTACGCATCACGAGTTGCACTGTCGTGGATAAGTTTTCCCACATGAACGCTGTACGCAGAATGTCGTGGCGTTCAATAACGCGTTCAACGGCAGCCATATAACGGTCCAAAAGTTCACGAGAAGAAAACTCTGTTTGGCGCATCAACAGGTAAGCGTCACGTTCGTAATCCAACAGGTGGTGAAACAGAAGTCCTTCCTGAAGCGGAGATAGAGAGTAAATGTCCTGGATATTCGCGAGCCCACCGGGAACGTTCGAGGCGATGTGATCGATGTCTTCCTGCGTCAGGTCAATCAAGGGTAACATGCTCGGTGTCAGCTCATCGATGTCTTGTGATATGACGTACGTGGGAACGTCGATTTGATTGTGCTCCCTTGCACAGGTAGCAAGATCAGACAACATGGGACGTTGGAATATCTCCCCGACGGTGAGCGTGATTCCAAGACCACGAAGGCATTCGACTATTCGTATAGCCATGAGAGAGTGTCCACCAAGCTCGAAGAAAGAATCGTTACGACTAATCGATTCTATTCCCAAAGCATCGCCCCAGACTTTCGCTATAGCGATTTCGATTTCGGTTCGCGGGGCCTCGTATGTTTTCCGAATAACAGCGTTCTCATCGGGTGCCGGAAGAGCTTTCGCGTCGAGTTTGCCATTTAACGTAAATGGCAGCGAATCCATTCTCACGAATGCGGATGGAACCATGTATTCGGGTAACTTGGACGAAACATGGCGGCGTATCTTCTCGATGCAGAAATTTGTGACGTCAGTCACGATATAAGCAATCAGTCGCTCGTCCAAATCTTCGCTGCGAACGATCACAATAGCAGCACGTATTCCCGAAAGTTCCATTAAACAAGCCTCGATATCTCCAGTTTCTACGCGAAAGCCTCTGATTTTGATTTGATGGTCGTTGCGACCGAGGTATGTCAAATCTCCATTCGGTAAGTACCGCACGAGATCGCCCGTTTTATAAATGCGATCTTGTTCGGAATCACCGAACGGATTCACACGAAATCGCTCGCTTGTCAATTCGGGACGATTTAAGTAGCCACGAGTCACACCGGCACCCCCAATATAGAGCTCGCCTACCACTCCGACTGGTACTGGCTCGTTTTCTGTATCGAGCACGTACAGTTTCATGTCGGGAATTCGTCGACCAATTTGGCTCGATGAATCTTTCGTATGTTCTTGATCAATCATCATGTGCATCGCAAAGACCGTCGTTTCCGTCGGACCATACATGTTCGCCAGCTTGGCTCGGGTAACGCCACCATTTTCGAACCACGGCTTGAGAATGAACGGATCGAGCCGTTCTCCTACGAAAACGATATAGCGCAAGTGATCTCGGGTCGGTTCGGCAACAAAATTTGTTATCGCCGCATTAAAAAGAGTCGGCGTCTGATTCAGAACTGTGATTTTGTACGTGCACACAAATTCATACATTTTCGACGGAGATAGAACGATGTCACCTGGCACAATAACAAGTTTGCCGCCATAACCAAGAGCACCCCACATTTCCCAAACAGAAATATCAAAACCAATCGAGTGCCACAGACACCAGGTGTCGTTATGATCGAAATTGAACGATGGTTCGGTTGCTTCAAAAAACCGAACGACATTGCGGTGCTCGACCATCACAGCCTTTGGTTTTCCTGTAGAGCCAGACGTGTAAATGATGTAGGCCAGCGCATTTGGCGTCAAATTCTCTATTACCGGATTCGACTTTGTCTGCGTGTATAGCGTGTTCGGATCAAGAATAGTGAATGCGGAGCGATCGATGTCTTTGAGCGCTTTTCTTCCTGCGTTATCGGCAAGTAAGATCATTGGCATAGCATCGTTTATCATGTCGATCATACGATTCGATGGAAACGCCAAATCAATCGGCAAGTAAACTCCGCCAGCTTTCAATATCGCCAATATCGCAATCACCATCGCAGGTGAACGAGCAACGCAAATTGCTACGATCCGCTCCGGTCCAACACCAAGCTCGATCAGACGATGAGCCAGACAGTTTGCACGAGCATTCAGTTCGGCGTACGACATTGTTTCGTCTCCGTAGATCAGCGCTACCGCGTCCGGCGAGAGATGCGCCTGACGTTCGAATAGCTGATGCGTACATACCTCCGACGGGTACACCATTATTGGTGAGTTCCAGGTTTCAACGAGGAGGGTACGTTCCTCTCTTGATAATATTCCCAGAGATCGAGTGGTCGCCTGCGAATTGCATTCTAAATTCTGGACCATGCTTTCGAGCGCCTGCAACATCCAGCCACAGATACGCTCGGATCCAATCATCTCGACTACTTGTTCGGTCATGACCAACTGATCGCCGTAATCGTCCACGGTAAGAGTAATCGGATAATTCGTCCGCTCGATAGTGCCCAGAAGGTTTATATCGTTTCCGATTTCCGTCGAATCCGATAAATCCGTACTGTGTCGATAGTTCAGCAGGGTATTGAACAACGGAGTACCGCGAGCAACGCCACTGCAACGTTGAGCCAAAGTAAGCGACGCATGCTCGTGTTCGAGCAGACGAGCAAGCTGCATATGCGTCTGTCGCACGCTCTTCTTCGCGGTATTATCGTCAATGTCTATTCTGAAAGGTAGCGTATTGATCAACAGTCCCATGGCGGTATCCAAGCTGCCACCAGCCAACATTCGTCCGAACAATACCGTGCCGTACACTATCGTGTTCCGCCCGCTTATCTTCGACACGACTATACCCCAGGCCAAGTGACAGAGCGTCGCGACTGTTGTTTCCAATTGCTTAGCTTGATCGCGCAAACGTTCATTCAAATCGCGGGGCAGTATACGATGCGCCTCGGTGGTGTTTAGTCCGTCGTAATGTATACCCGTTATTCCGAACGCAAACGTCGGTTCGTCTACGTCCGAAAGTATTTCTGTGAAGAAATCGGTGTGCGCCTCCTGACTCATTCCTAAACGAGCATGAGCAATCAGTTCGCGAAACGGGGTACGACTTATCAGAGTATTCTCCTCTCCTTTCAGGAATGACTGTACCTCCGTCTGCATTATTTCGAGCGTTGTTTGATCTCCGATGATGTGATGCATTAGTTTAAGCAAAATCCAGCGACCGCTCGTTTCCTTCGCTATAACAAAACGCAAGAGCGGTGCTTGGCGTATATCGATACGATATTGCTGCGACTTGAAACGAGCTTCCAGTAAATTTGCAACCGAACCTTCGCTCGAATCGAATGTGACTTCGACGATAGATAGTGGCGCCCGGCGCAAAACTATTTGTGCCGGTGTTGACAAGTTTTCCCATAGAAAAGCTGTTCGAAAAATATCGTGGCGATCTACCACCTTTTGAACAGCGATCAAGTATCGATCCAGAATATCTTTTCCCGAAAAATCCATCAATCTTGCCGTCAGGTAAGGATCACTTTCGGTCACAAGTTGGTAGTGGAAGAAGAGTCCTTCCTGCAATGGGGCCAAGGCGTAGATGTCTTGAATGTTCGGAAGACCACCGGGAACTCGTGATACGATATGATCTATATCCGCCTGAGTCAGGTCTATGAGAGGTAGCATGTCTGGCGTGAGCTTCGTACAGGCGGACGTTACGAGGTTAGGAGGTATTTGAACCGCGATGTGCTGTTGTATGTTCTTCGCGAGTTCGGACAGAACAGGATTTTCGAATAGGTCGCGAACAGTCAACGTCAACCCCGCAGAACGCATCGATTCGATCATTTGTATGGCAGGTTGCGAATTCCCACCCAACGCGAAGAACGAATCGTTGCGACCAACGTGTTCGAGACCCAAGACTTCTCTCCATGCCAGCGCAAGTTGAGATTCGATTCCGTCTTGCCGTGCATCGTTGTCGTCTCGCAACACGTTAGTATGACCGTGTGCCGATGATATTTCCACTCGACCATCTTCGGGTAGCATATCCAGCTTAGAGATTGGCACGTTCCTGTCGATGTCCAGTAGCGATGCGCTCACGAGCTGTCGCAACTGTGCGCTCATTCGGTCAATCGCAGTTCCAGTGAGACGAGAAGCATCATAGATCCAGCGGAAGCATCCTTCGGCATCGATTTCGAGCATCAACATTTCTCCCCTCGCTATTGGATTGTGAGAACGCTCTTGCGTGTTCGATATCGTTATTTCCCAAGGCCGAGTCATTCTCGGAAACGAATCGACATGCTTCGACTGATGGTCGACCACGAATTCCATTAAAAATCTGCGGTTTCGCGCTATTAGCGATAGCTCGTCGTCTATGGCGTTGGATACTGTTTTCCACGGTTCATCGAAATTCACTGTCACCATCATAGGCATTACGGCTTGGGAGTTTTCCAGTTGTTTTCCTCCAAATGCAGTTCCGTCGATGTTCCAGCCGATGTGAACATCAGTCTTACCGGTCAGTCGCGCGAGATATATGAGAAATGAGTCCAATAATATTCGCTTCGCATCACCCTTTTTCGGTTGCAATAGAGCTGGCAACCAGATCGTATTCTTCCACTGGGGTTCTTTTTCGTTTCCGGTGTATTCGCACGGCAAACTCATCGGCGAGGCGGATTCGTAACGTATCGTCCAGAAAGACTCGTCAAACGGTGAATCTGATAGACCATTAACTTTATCGTATAGTTGGAAATCATTCGAAACTGATTTCCCTGAAGCAGTTTCAGAGGCTAACGCATTTCCGTTCATTCCGCGTGTAAAGCTCGCTGGATCATTTGAAGTCAGGCCCTTTGTTACTACTTCCTTTGGGTATTCGTTCGTTTGGTGAAGATCCACGAGTTCGTCGACCTTTATTGTCCCGCTCGGCTTTGGTTTCTCCTGTAAATTCATTCGAATCAGAAATCTTACTTTATTTTGTACCAATTTTTTTCTCGCTCCTGAGGGCTATCATCTAAGCAAATCGTAGTAGTGTTGTGCTGTATACGCGAAAGGATTTTGTTCTGTATATGTCAAAAGTTATTTCACGTAGAGCGTTGTTCTTCAATTTGAGCTTCATTAACATGATTATGCTCGCTACTCGTGTTTGTACAGTGACACAAATTGAGACCAAATCAGTGAAGTCCGATGAATGAATGAAATCACCTGGAAATGCGTCATGATTGTTGAAAGCAGCTTGATTATAATTTTCGGAACTCCGTCGGCTACCTCCTCGGCGTTCACATTAGTCAAGTCAATCTTTTGACTCGACGTGAGAAAATCCAAACTCGTCTGAATGTTGTGCAGCATTTCATTACGCAATCGCGCTGCATCGTTTGGCTGCAACACAGCAATTCGATCTGATTAGCAATTATTTCTGCGGAATAGCGCTATAAGGTATGAGCACGAATTCACGTGCACAACTGGAATCGAAACGTTGAAATACTACCGTTTAGAAGGATCTTAAAGTATAATGAAATAGTGTTACGTGGTAAAAAGTAACAGTAGATTTGTGCTATGCGAAGAAGAAAAAGTCGCAAAAGTAAAAAAGAAAACAGAGAATAGGGAGACCTAACTAGCATAATATCATTGGAGATATTATAGTCACACTTACAAGGCGTGTTGCTGTGAGCACTTCCAATAAAAATATCAAATTGCGCCCGTCTCGTAGATCCTCGAATAAATCTTCCACGCATCTGTTAATCTATAATACAATAGTTATGTGATAAGATAAGAATATATACGATGTGAGAACGCAGACCCAGATTGAAACGATTTTTTTGCTGACACTGCAGCAGATCAATTATAACAGATAATTTTCTGAAATGATCTAGTATTCCAAATACCTGATCTTCAATTCATTATTATGACTACCATTGTGCGAATTTCTTACCTTCTTCAAATGTCCGTTCACCCAGTTCCTTAGTATTTCGTGATTCACGTCGATCCCTAAGAACATACATGCACATTATGCTTTCCTAATTGAAATACTTATGGTTGGTAATATAGTCTCAGATTTCCAGTTGTTACAACGTTGCGATCAATTAGAGTCTCCGTACAATGAATCATCGCTAATAAAGATTTCACTTGTAGAGAGATAACTGTCGTGTTTATCTGTGGTTTTATTCGGATGGTCGAATAATTGGGATGCGTGAAGCTTCTACTCGTTATATTAATTTTACAACGACTAAGCCCAGCACGTTCTCAGATTACTTTCTGGACTAAGTAATAGAGTTATTCTCATTAATCCAAGCACCTCTACTATCTACGATTGATCGAAATTACGTCAATCAATACGAGATCTGAATCCGCATTTCAAGGAGCTTCCAGTGATTTTCATGAAAGGTGACTTGTGGCAGACTTGGAGAACTATTCAACTACCAAGTGACAACATTCCGCACGAATCGAGTCTCGTAGTTGGAACATTCGTCAGAAGATTGGTCGAGAGTGTCTTTGGTCATTTGCGATGAACTTCGACAATTATGGTCAAACGAGCTAGTAGAACTTTCCCTTCGGAAGAAACCTCAATGCGCGCTATCAAAATCTTCGAAGTAATGTTCGGCTAAAGTGATTTTTTGGTATTAGTATTTGTATCTTATCATCTGTAAGCCATTTTCATTTTCAGAAATTGCCAACATGGGCTATGAATTATTATTATCAATCGTAAAATTTCGCAGCTCATTCGAGGTGCAAAGCCTGTTGTTTCCCCTATTCTAATACATTTTCTAGAAATTCGCCCCTAATGTTCAACGTAGATTTCGTATTCTGTTGTTGAATCTATGGCTTGGATAACATACGAGCCAATGCATTACTTTGATATCGTTACAAGAATCCTGCATTCCCCTCTAGTGCTCATCGTCACACGACTGTAGGGATGATCATACATGAGCATAGTGAAGGAAGAAAGCATCCCGATTAATTATAGCACGAAGAACATAAATCTTCACAGTCACAAATTTTTCGAGAAATTTGACACAAATATACGTGTTATTTCAACATACTCCATATGTAGTGGTAAAGTAAGACAGCTCTGTGTTAAGAGTAACATAAATAATGTTGGAGTAACGTCCAACAGTGTTACTTTAATATCAAATAACATTTTTGTGTGTTGAAAAACGGAATGATGGAATAACACTAACGATTGTTTTGAATCAACAAACTAAAATGTTAAATATTCTACACACACTTTTTTATACCTTATACATTGGCGGAAATTTTTTTACTATGTACCATAGTTATTTGAATGCTCATAAAGATACTAATTATTACAAACCGAATTTCCAAAGTTAATATTGCGGTAAAACTGTACGGTGTAAAATCGGTTTGTTCATGATTAAAAATAGTATATTTGCAACATTACAGAACTTTGAACATATTAATAATAATAACAATTTTATTTTTTCAAATATTGGCAAATGGGTGCAAATGGATCAGTTTTATCTAGACCTCGGGGTAAAACCATAAAAGTTCAAGTTCAAAAAATGTGTTATCTTCTTTAGCCTAACACATGGTATAAAACTACTTGTATAAAAATGGCTCAGACAAAACTGTCTTGTTTTCGTGTGAGGAATTTAATACCGTCATAAAAGATATAAGTCTCTATTTAAAAAAAAAAACAAAGTTGACAATGGAATCGGCCAAGGTCAGCCAAATTGCAGAATATTGTTTCTCCCTCTGAGTACTACAACTTTTGTATGAATCTTTTGACGCCAACAAGATTAAGACTTCCACAGGGTATTCCATGCGTATGTGCCGGCAAAGCCGCGGTGGCCATTCGCCCGATGTGTTATTCCATAAATTACCCTATTCTATGTACTTTATGATTCAATAAGAAAAATAACAACATGAAAACTAAAAACTGTATTTTATATTTAATTTAAATCTGACGTTATTGTGTACAAATTATTATAAATAAACACATACATAAGGCTCAAAGTCGCTATTGGACCCAAAACTTAAAATTTTTTAGTTTTTCACGTATTTTGCAAGATATACCACCGGATTATAGATTAAAATGGTCCACCCTGTAGATATATTGTTGGTCGATTCGTTTAATAAATGTTAGTTTTATTATTCGTTTCACTGCATTCTGTTGAGAATTGTAAGTGTTTGACCTTAAAAGTTCCGGTTATACCCGTCTCCCCTACATGAAAAATCAAACAGCTACAGAAAATCATTAAACAATTTGTGGGGCATATTCGTTGTTAGACGGTGAACTTAAATTCATGAATATGATTCCCACAGAAGCTACTCTAATCGCAACTCCTTTCCATACCCAGCATCCGGATTTAGAAAATTATGTCTCAGAAAGTGTAACCTTGATGAATAAAAACCACGGACTTCTCTTCAAATACTATCCGTATAGTGTATTAATTCATAATAGGTGATTAAGCGTTGGGATTAAATGAGTCGAAAAACTACTTGTCATGTCCTAAACCGCCGATTTATCAAAAGAATATAATTTAACTAGGCTTAGCGAATCGTAGTACAGGTTGATAGATCTGTAACTAAGAGCGTGTCTTGAACTTTGCTCAAAAGATTAGGTAGAAAATGAGATGTGATAAGATAGCACAGAATGCAGGCAGTTTTTAAGTTCTTTACTCTCAAAGTCAGACTGTACGCCATTATTAGAATTTAGCAATCGCCAGACGTTGTTAATTCATATGTAGTCAGCGTATGTTCAGATCAAAAAAATACAGAACGATTCCTCGACTTTGCTCATGCTTGCGAATAACATCCCTCACCGTCCAAAGCGACAGTTCATTCACCCTCTATATATGGACGTCCGCATGAAAAGGGACCACTTTGTCGAATTTGATTTCCAAGATAATCGCAGTTTTGCAATTATAGTTCGGAATCTTCAATTACTTTTTATTGCTCGAGAACAAACTTTAGGGTTTCCCACGTCGAATCGCGAAACTTGCATGGCTTTATCCTTATTAGAAGTATGAAACTACATTTTTGTTTGATAACAAGGTACCACTTTGTCGTTTTTTGGTAAAATTTAGGAACATGTGTGTTTTCAAAGATCTATCGCATGATATAGTACATCGATGGAGGCAATAGACATTTAGTGAATTTAAACATCAGAAAAAATATAACATTTTTCAAAACGAAAAAAAATTGATTTCAGGAAAAAAGGTGTTATATTGTGTATTTCTGTCTGTGATATAATTACAAGTCCGTAGATATGGGTATAATCTTCACATGGATATCAATTCGGAATAATTTGAAATAATACCCATGCGCGGTTGTTGAATTCGATTATTCCATGTAAGTGACAATAAAACAATATTATTACCATTATCAACTACAATGAAACTGCATAATCCCTTAAAAAAAGGAGACAATAAATGATTTGAAGCTCGGTCAAGATCCTTTTTTTGGTAAGATAATTCGAAACACTCATGTTTTATTCTTCAAAATCTGGCGATTTTATTAAAAATCCTATTGCAGGGAAAAGGGACCACTTTGTCGGATCTCTATTATTTAACAAATGAGAGATGAATTAAACCCGATACTCGGTAGTTTGCGATGTCAAAAATATTTCTTACGTATCCAAACCATCATCTGTTCAATTTCCAAGTAAAACCAAATATAATATAATCTCAAACTTTGATCCAGTTTTTCTCAAAACAAGCCTCTGGCATGTTCAACTTTGAAGCTCTATAATTTTGCGATTTTTTCATCTAGCATGTTGTGTCACCGCTCAAAATGTTCCAAATTTGACCGGGAATATGCCTCGTTGCATAAGTTCAATATTGCCAAAATGGTCCCCTTTCACGCGGACCTCCGCCAACATACATTTTATTGCCAAATATTCGTACGAACCCTCGCAATTATCATTTGGTCGCGTGTGCTCATGTTCATCATACGAGTGGCTATCATGGTGATCAAGATTGTAACCTGATCGTTTTTGTCCGTGAACTGCTCTCGACATGTCGTGAATGGAAGTATCGTCGCCTGCAAACAAATATGTTTTATCATTTAAGGGGTACGTTCACTCAGAAGCCCCCAAAGATGGCTTTTTTTACAAATTCTTTAACAAATTTAACAGGTTTACTTATTTGGTAATAAATGTTCTGCCCTTCGAATAACACGATTTTGAAGAAGTGACGAGAGTTTTTGTCACGTTATTATGGCCACAAATAACGGAGTTATAGTCGATCTACGAAAGGTCCAAAAAGAAAGTTATCTAGTCGGCTTCACCGAATGCGTTCAAATTGTCACGACTTATTATCGATATAATTGTCTTCGCATGAACGAGATCATTTTTCAAAATTTACATTTTTTCAAAACCACTTTATTGCTGAAAAAACGTTCATTTTTTTACTTTAAAATTCACTAAAATAAAAAAGTTTTCCTTCAAGTACGAGACGATTGAAAAATAAATGACCGATGAAAATTTCAAATTGTACGGTGAAGCCGTTTTTCAGATTCCTTACTCATTGACTTCAAACACGTAGTGTCGAGAAAAACGCGTTTATAGTGGTGGTCGAGCGTGAGGCTACCGCTTTAACTTGCTTCAAATCCGCTCGATACCGCATCACTTACGATGGTAATTCTGCCGCGAGCAATGCTCAAATATTTGTAAAGCGCTAACAGAATATTTTTGAAATGATATCCTATTAGAAAATTTCCTAAAACAAGCGGATTTGGGCCGACCGTGAGTCACACTTTGAATTTCCCGTGATTTGTGCTCGACTGATATTATTCATCATTACAATTTGTTTTCACGACGGGGGGCCTAATATGGGGCGTATAATCTTAGTTTAGATTCGTTATTATTAACCCAAATTCCTATGAGAACTATTTTTTTTCGAACTCTCAACATTTTTAGATTTTTAGATTATGTAATACCTAATGGGATTGGACATTTTGAATTTCCCAAATTTAACGTTAGATTCGTGATCAGCGACCCCGAAAACGTGCGGTACAAAGTTTCATCAAAATCAAGATATTTTCAGATTTTTGTCCACCATATTGAATTTGCCATTCTGAATTTAGCACGTCTGACCTCGTAATCGTGATCAGCGATTCCAAAAACCTTCGGGTATAAATTTTGATGCCAATTCGTTCATCCATTCCGAAGATATGAACAATTTTTTACGTAAGAATTTGGAATACGCTTAACGTAATAAAATTAATATTCGAAACGTAAACCCGTGTTACTTTTCCATAAAGAACTTTATTATTCTGCGGGTATCTAAATTTTCTAAATAATTTGGAATGTTCGAATTATCCGAACGGTTGGAATTATCCGAATAGTTTGAATTATTCGAATATTCGAATGATTCGAACTATTCGAATCGAATTATTAGAATCGATTCGTTACGAATATTTCGATAATTCGAACTGAAAATATTCGGAAGTGATTCTCTGGACCTCACAACATGGAGATCTAGTGAAAACTCAACATTTCATTTTCGGGGTGATTACAATAATTTCCTATTTTCTCTGAAATCAGAGGAACGGGAAGTGAAAAATCGATTTTTTAAATGTCCTAAATGTACGCACCCCTTGAGCGACTTTTGCTAGATACAATCCATTGTTATTATTTTTAAAACAAACATTTCGTATTAATTCGATTAAATTTTCATCACCGCGAGATATCAGCTTGATCTTCTGTATAATAGAGAACCGAGTGGCGAAAGTATGATGTTCAATTTGCACAACAGAATCAAAAATATCTAATATCTGCCACTGACTACCCCTTCGGTCCAACTGGAAAAACTAGTAATTGTTAACGTTTACTTGTTTCACTAGGATTTATGGAGTAAATTTCATAATTCCGCCAATTTATATTATCAACTATTATAAATTTAGAAAACTTAAGTTGCCGACTCCTGACGATAAGGGCTGTGAGAATATTCAAAATAATAGTAATACGTTCATTAAAACATCGACTCACCTTAAAAATGTTCAAGAAACTTAACGGAAAGAAACAAAATTCTATACTTAATCAAAAATCTACGAGTTCAAGCCGGGAGGCTATTCTCGCTACCACTGCTCTATCGCGAGTAAAGTCGATGTCGATGTATCAGACTGACTAATCATGGAGCACGCCGCACACTATTGGTTTAATTCGTTCAAAAAGATCCGTAGCGCACAAACACTGCGCACATCTCAAATATACTAACGACTTTTCACCAGACAGCACTATTGCGCTACAATTTCGAAGTGAATATCATTAGAGTGATTTCCAAATCAATCAGTCTCTAATTGACGTCCACGTTTCGGGATTACCAACGACATGATGTGCTAATCAAATTTCTATATACATTGAAAGCTTCTTATCTCGATGTACTCGTAATGTGGTGAAAGTAGTCGATCCATTTTAACTGTGTTAGGTCGGTATTTCGTTGTACCGTACAGCAATTTCATAGTGTAACAATTTTATTATACGACTAATCACATATGTAAATACGGACTAATTTTTGTTTTCATAACCACCGATCTATTTGCTTATCATTTTGAAAGGTGACATCCCGACAAGTAATCACGTAACATTCACATATACATAAAATTATAAAATCAATTACAATCATACAAAGATACAATATACAAACTTAACCGGGCTTCTCTAGTGATTTGTTTGCGATTAAACTGGGTGAATGCGTTTTGGTCAAACGGCCGAGCAGGGCTCTCTCTATAAAAGACTGAAACGAAAGGTCATCGTTGGATCATGGCGAGTCTCTTTTTCTTAAAATATACTGTAATCAATTTTACCTCTCCCGGTGTATCGTCGGTACTTGTCGTCTCGGGGTCACAAGTAGATTAAACTTCCATCCGATGTTAGGTCTTCGTGATACCTTATGGTGTTATTTCAACGAATTTTCTAATCAGTTGGATGATACTAGAGTTCACTATTCTGACATACTTGGACCGCTGCTCCCGGGAGAGTGAGAGACCGATTATTATTCGCCATGACCCGATGTACCTGCCTTACGGCTTCGTTGCCGATAACGCCGATTTCCGACCCTACTTATCGACGCACGAATTGTTCTTATTATCACAATAGTTAGCATGCTTTGACTGCGACGTTAAAATGTATATTGTTTTGTTTTTTTACAAAAGTAAATCCGCCCCGCGCCACAGGCTAACGAAACTGGCAGACTTACAGTAGACTATTTTTCTACGCCACGAATGTCATATAAATTAAAAATATCGGCCTTAGTTGCGAAAATGATTGCATTTTTTGTCGTTCGCCCTCCTGATTATAATGCATCAGACTCTTAATCACTGTGCAGCCAGATCAAGCGCGGAACGCGCGCGACTACTGTCGTGTAAACGTGGCGCAGAGCCGCAATGGTACTGATGAGGATGTATTCGATTTCGCGGAGTATGGTTCCTCAGGTAGTTATCAAAAAGTGGACCTGGTCTTTGATTTTTTTGTTTTTATATACACTCAGCAACCAAAGTGACGGCGCACCCGGTACTCGGCGAAATACTACCGAATTTCTGAATGCTATAACCCTATGATAGATAGATCCGGGGATAGATCCGGAGGAATCCACTCCGGTATCCACTCCAACACCTTTCCAGAAAATGCGATGCGCAGATGGCACTGTTACCGATGTAATAGCGTCAAACGCCCGACAGATGGTACTGTTACCGACATAGATGGTGCTGTTATCGACATTGATGACGTCACACGCTCTTGAATTGACGTCGCACACACCCAAATTGACACAAAACACCCTTTCATTAAAGTCTCACATCCTCAATGTTGCTACCACACACCCTCAATTTGATATTCGCGACCTCCAATTTGATATTCACACGCTCTACCTTACCGACGCATGGTAACGACTTATCGATCATTTGCTAATAATCGATAATTATTCCACGCAAAATTCGTTACCGACATAATTAGCGTCCCCCTTTTTTCTCACGTTACCCACGTTGTAGCGGGAGTACCTGAGTGAAGCTGACCTCTAACTTTCGATACTTTGAATAATTTATGTATCAAAAATTGGCTCCCGATTTATTCCAATTTACTCCCCACTTTTTATAATTTGCTGCTGCATAGATCCGGAGGAAAACGGCAAAAAAAAATTAAAACTAGGGGAATATTTTGAAGTCGGTTTTTGGCTAAACAAAAAGGATTTGAAGTATCATCTGTATGTCAAATAATTGCTCCTACATGATTGGCCGGGGCCAGTTATGCGATGTACAAGGTACGCGTCACAGGGTGGTTCTGAGGCGTCTACTAAACATACAATTTAAATTGATTAAAAATTAATACATTTTTCCCAAATGATAAAAACACTCTGCTAATCATTCCTAAACAATTGCAATCAACAATAATTAATAATAATTTTTTCATCTGCCAAGTACATGGAAACTTTTATTCCAATCAGAATTAAAGCTATGTTGCCACCGAGCTTGGTTATCTTCTCATAACTTCGGGAATACGAGGGAGCAATTAAAAATAAAAGTGGAGCAAATTCCAGCCATAGTAAAGCAATAGTTTTCTGATTCATTCCATTCGTATATGCTCAATTATCCATTTCCTACTCTGTATAACCAGGTATAACAATGTATCGTCGTGAGCTATCCGGACGACAACAGAACGGAATTGCGGTTCGATGATTGGCCGCCTACGTTATGCGATACGCAAAGTTCGCGTCATGGGGAGCCACCTCAGCTGCATGACACGTACAACCAGCCTCTGTTACTACTCAACTAGTCTCTGTACTGAGTTTCCTTGACTCTTCCGCCGATTATCGCTGTCGTTAAATAACGATAGCTGATGAGAGTTGTGCCTTTCCTTTGGATCGCGATTGCAATTGGCTGTCGTGCGCTAACGTTAGTTAGCGATAATCGTCGGTAGAGAGCACGTCGAGAGTTACGAGATCCCAATCTGTACTGCCAGAACCGGACGGACCGTGCACCACACAATCGAGGAGCGGCATGTCGATGTGGCGCGAGCGTTCGGCTGGCTTCGGAATATTTCGGAAGACCGAACGAACCCGAAGCATCGTTCGGCAGCGCTTAAGGTTATCAATCGCGCAGCCCTACCCAATGAGCACGCTGCCGAACGATGCTTCGGGTTCGGTCGGTCTTCCGAAACATTCCGAAGTGAGCGGAACGCTCTGCCCCACACCGACATCCCGCTGCTCGATTGTGTAATGCACCATCCGTCCCGTCTCTGGCAGCACAGATACCATTACCGATAGTAGTTTTTCTCACGAAACTACTACTTTATGGTTTTTCTACACACATGCGATGTACTGAATTGTTTTATCTGATTGTTTCTCAATAAAGTACAAACCTGACATTAGTTTGGTTGCAATAGACTTTATTCGTGCTTTTTCTGAATACCAATAATCATGGATAACATCGGGTATTTCGAAGTGTGCCGTAAAGAAAAGAGGTATCGGAGAATTATTCTTTATTGGTTATTTCCCAATGTGTTGTGTATTTTCGTATCGTTCACATTAAAAAATTATTTTCAAAGCACCGTTACAACGAATTGGACTATAGATATGACGAAGAGTGCGACAACGAATGTAGTCACATAACCCTGGATACAAATCTTCTCGCTTATAGAAGAGATTCGAAGAAAATCTACCAAGGGATTCGAAGAAGAGTCCAACGAATTGCGAGAGATCATGTAGATTCTGTGGTGTGTACAATCAACCACAAAGAGGTACAATTTTTCGTAATAATCACAAGGTATGGACCCCTCGTGTCAATTTGTTGTATTTTCTTAGAATTTATCTTGAGAATGGTGACGATCTAATAATCGAAAACTACACAAACGGAAGATATCTCGTTTATACTCTGAGTCCGGAGGGAGAGAAGGGAACGTGATCGACGAGCAACAACGAGTAACGTGACAGAGGCTAGCGATCTCGCATTCGCGGACCGAGCTGACATGAAACAGTACAAAGGGCAGTATCGAACTCGGGCTATAATGGAAATTTACACGACGCAAAGAATGAGTAAGGGTGCGTATTCAAGCTTTTTCGTTTTTTCTTTAACATTATTATTTTACAAATTGCAACGAAGAATAATAAGAATGTGAAAATATGTGACGCTTTGAATTTGCAGATGGGTCTCGTGACTGAGTCGTTTTGAGTGGGATATGCTCGCGAGAAATACCATTTTTGGTTCATACCATGCATGCTCCACCCAACGAGTGCAGTGTTCAATATTTTCTACACACTAAGGTAAAAACTATCGAGAAGCATACAAAAACGAAGATTATCTTTATATAGAGAAATAAAATAAACCGAATATGTCTCTCGATTTACTTGCAATGCTTCTTAATTTATATTTAAATAATACAAAGCAAAGCATATAATATACACTGGTTGGCGAAAACAATATTGAACGGATATATGGGACCATCATAAACTTCAACTTCGCTCTTTCATCAATAAAAATGAATGATAATTTTTGTATCTGTCAAGTATATTGACGTTTTTATTCCAATCAGAAGTAGGGTTGCGTTGTCATCGAGCTCGTTAATCTTCATATCTTCGTGAATACGAGGGAGCAATTAAAAATAAAGGTGGAGCGAATTGAAACGATAGGAAAGCAATAGTTTTCTCATTCATTCCATCCGTATATCTATGCCCAATTATCCATGTCCCACTCTATAGAACCATGTATAATCATGTATCGTCGTAAGCTTTCCAAACGGAATAGCGGTCTGCTGATTGGCTGAGGCAAGTTACGCGATACGCGATACGATTTCTTCCAATTTTTTTCCATAACGAATACGAATTCATCGAATCTTCGGTAGAGTAAATTAGTGCGTACAGGGAGCAATTATTTGACGTACAGATGATCCTTCAAATCCTTTTTGTGTAGCCACAAACCGACTTCAAAATATTTCCCTAAACTTCATTTTTTTCGGTTTTCATTTTTTTCGTTTCTCTCCGGATCTATGCAGGAGCAAATTATAAAAAGTAGGGAACAAATTGGGAGCAAATTTTTGGTATATAAATTATTCAAAATATCGAAAGTTGCAGCCGAGCTTCACATAGGTTCCATAGTGTTCTCACGAAATCTCATGAGATAAGAAAGAATCAAGGTCTTTCCAGAAGTTTCTACCGACGTGTGAAAATGATCATGCTTGCAAGTCTCAGAAATCGATTCCAAAGGCTTCTACCACGCTTGTGCATTTGACCTCGCTCGCGATTCTCGGAATTATCGCCGATGAAATGGGGATGTCATCGTGATCTTCTTGCAAATTAGAACCTGTCGGCCCCTTTTGAGTATGACATTCCATAACGTTCTCACGGAATCTTATGAGATGGGAAATACTCAAGGTCTTTCCAGACGTCTGACACTGATGTCACCTACGATTCTAGGAATGTTTCCTCGAGCTACGAGAGTTCTCGAAATCATCGCCGATAAATAACGATGGAATATTATTCGAGATGCGGCAACCCCTTTGCTAGAATCTTCCATCACGACCGTTGTTCGAATCGAAATTTGGAGATCAGGACTTCGATCAGATAAACAGAATAGAACCGAATATTCTAGAAACTGCAAATTAGTGGGAGAAATATGAACTATAAAAGAGAGAAAATGTCACATCTGCGCATCATTAGGCAATTATTTCTCAAATGAGTCTGAACACTCTAAAGCAACGTGAATTGCGTGTATGAATTGAGCTGTTGTTAAAAAATATTGAAGAAGTTGAACACTCGATTCAAGCCAGATCAAATCTGTATATCCTGACAAAAAAGTTTGGAAATATAAGATTGAAGTGAATAGTGGAAGGATTCTGAAAGAAGCCTGGTAAAAATTCTAATCTTCATATCACAATCATCAAAAGATATCATGGATTTCACTAAAATCAACAGGGCTGGTCGACTGGAAGCATATCTACCAACGAAAAAATTGGAAGATGTGGAAGTATACAAAGATCTTCAAATCACAAACTTGTGTCAAGTTAAGACTAAATATGGCATCAGGATAATCGTCGACGTAGAAGAGAGTGTATTGTCGAAGCTCCTTCAAATGTGAAGTCACCTCGTAGTTTTTTATCAGGAAATTGACGTAAGGATAGGGGGTTCGGATTTCTTTGTGAAACAAAATGATTTGGGTTGAGCCTGTATAAATGTCTGTTTATTGGCTCGTGTGGGAAAAGCCTTGCGGCATAAAAACCCACGAATATGGACAATTATAATTCTTACGATGTTATAATTATGCCAGTTGACTCGAGCCATTGCGGTCTCGCATGTCGTTACTGTATTGAGTTGCGGAGAGGGCTGGGCCCTCTCCTTTTGGACGAGAGGGCCGAGGGACCCTCTTGTATTTGTGTAGCGAGAGAGCCGAGGGGCTCTCTCGTATTGTATGTTTTGTGGGCGAGAGAGTCGAGGTGCTCTCTCGTATGGTATGATTCGTTCGGATTAAAAAAGCGGAGAGGGCAATGGGCCCTCTCGCTCGATACTTGCGTATCGGAGAGGGCCTGAGGCCCTCTCCCTTCCGTGATTTTACCTGAGAGTGCCTAGGGGCCCTTCACGGGATTTGTACACGGATTGCTGCGTCAGAGACGGCTTGAGACCGTAACGCGTGCGCGTGGTTACCGAGCGTCGTTCACCCGACTATCCCTATCGAACTTTCGCGTTGCACTGCACTTCCTTCTCTATCCTATTCTAGCAAGCGGCTAGCGCGCTCACCCCCTCCCGCTCAAGAAAAAGGACTTGCGTCTCTCTCCACGCGAGGTGGTCGAGCGCGGCCGTATACGGAGATCGCAACAGCTCGGACGATATCTACTACCTCTCTCTAAACAGAGAGCTGCTCAGTATTTATACCCGCTCGGATGGTGCAGATCCCGAATGACGATGGTGATCTCTGGCGAAAGATGATCGAAGCATGTGAAGAGAATAGACTACAGATGCGCTACCTCGGCGGGAAATATAATCAAATTGAATTCAATTATGTATAACTAATCTTGTATCTGAATAAAATGTTAACCATGTATTTTGTCCACTCGTCCTGTAAAAGGGTTCCTTACTCGACGTAGAGCGATCATTCAACATTCAACTGTGTTTATATTAAGCATTGAACAAAGCAGATCAACGATAAATTCCAATAAGCGTTGGAAACTTATTGATATCATGGACAGGGCTTACAAACTCCTGAAAAATGAACGTTCACCGATGGTCATTGAAAAATGAATTAAATTTGGTACACATAATATTCGGCTGTTGAATAAAATTTCAAGAAGTGCTTCAACGGTTGGACGTAAAATAAAACTATTGACAACAATTGGTATTTTAATATCATTAACGTCGAAGTTTCAACAATCTCGAAAAACTGGTGCGGGTGTACGAGGACAAAGAAGAAGAAGCCAAAATTTACAAAATTAAATAACCTTTCGGTAAGTGCTTATGCTATAGATAAAAACGCAGCGAAAAAGAATGGCACATAGTACCGATTTATTTAGGCCAGCAAAAATCAGATAAACCGGTAAAACATCTCCTCATGTTAGAGACCAGAATGAGTTCAGATGAGGAGACTGATGATGATAATATGCTAAACAAAAGAGTGTTTCATTTTTCCTGGATGAGAAATTTATCACGATGAACTTGCCGAAAGAGGAGGATAAAATCGTCAAATTCAAAAACTTTATGCAGAAAGAAGACGTACCATTTTGTGTTCATGCGGATCTTGAATGTCTACTTCAACCAATCACCGATTATTCCATGAATACAACACGCTATCAGAAACACATTTATTTGAGTATCGCATATTATCTGCATTGTAGCTTTGATAACACGATCTCCAAGATGGAAATTGATCGTGGTGAAAATTGTATCGAATGGTTTGTGAACGAGTTGAAAAGGTTAGCCGAATCCCTAGAGGTTTATTGGCAAACAATTATACCGATGGAATGTCCTAGTCGGGAGCGAGCAAGTGAATTTCATTCGGCTGAATGTTGTTACATTTGCGAAAAACCATTCACAGACATCGACGTAAAGCATCATGATCACTGTCATTTTACGGAAAAGTTTCGCGGTGCTGCACATCAGGGCTGCAACTTGAATTATAAAAAGACTCGTACTATTCCTGTGATTTTCCACAATCTTTCAGGATATGATTCGCATTATTTAATTAGAGCATCAGCTTCAGCATTCAAAAGTTGAATCAGTCTTCTACCCGGTAACAAGGAAAAGTATACGTCGTTTACAAAGTTTGTCGATGGAACAAGTATAAATTTTCGATTCATTGATTCATGCCGCTTCATGCCGAGCAGTGTTGAAAAAATAGCCTCATATTTGGAGGATGAACAAAAAATAATTACAGGTAAATATTGTTATTCCTCGGCAGAATTTCGATTGTCGACGCGAAAAGGTGTATTTCCATATGATTACATCGATAGTTGGGATAAGCCAAACGAGGAGCAGTTACCAACGATCGACAAGTTTTATTCAAAATTAAATGATGAAGATATTTCGAGGGACGATTATTTATAGGCGTGCAATATCTGGCACGCTTTCAATGTTAAAACCCTTGGTGAGTATTCAGACTTGTACTTGAAAACCGATGTATTACGTTTAGCGGATATTTTCGAGAATTTCCGTCAAACTTGTCGGTCAGCATACAATTTAGATCCTCAGCATTATTAGACGGCACCCGGTTTTGCCATTGATGCAACGCTCAAATGCACGGGTATCGAATTGAAACTTTTACTCGACATTGACATGGTAATGTACATTGAAAAAGGTATACGAGGTGGTGTGGCTCAATGTCCAAATAGGGATGCTAAAGCCAATAACAGGTATACGGGGGCAGACTTTGATCCGCAGCAGGAAGAATCGTACATAATGTATCTTGACGTAGGTAATCTGTATGGAACTGCTATGAGCCTTCAACTACCATACAGCGCGTTCGAGTGGGTATCTAATTTCGAGCAACTCGATGTGTGTAATATATCGGACGATTCTTCCATCGGATATATACTTGAAGTCGATTTGGAATATCCGCAACATCTTCATGAATTGCATAAAGATTCGCCGTTATGCCCCGAGCGTTACATAGCACACGTGGGCAAGCAATCAAAATTGACAACTACGCTCTTTTCAAAAACGAAATATGTTATCCATTATAAGGTTTTGAAGCAAGTTTTAAATTGAGGTATGAAATTGACAAAAATTTATAGAGTTTTAGAATTTCGCCAAGGACCATGGCTCGAAAAATATATGAATCTGAACCGAATTTAGAAAAAAATCTAACAATGATTTTGCAAAAAATTTCTACAAACTTACGAATAACGCATTTTTTGGCAAACCATGGAAAGCGTTCGAAAGTACAAAGATGTCAAGTTAATTAACAAATTGGATGGACGGTATGGAGCAAGAGCTTTGATTGCTCAACCCAATTTCCATAGTTGCACTATTTTCCCTGAATATATGGTTACAATTGAATTATCAGAATCATCAGTTACGCCGAATAAACCAATATACGTAGGATTCTGTATCCTTGATCTTTCCAGAACTTACATTTACGAATTTCAGTATAATTATGTGAAGAAAAACTTTGGAGATCGAGCAAAATTGATGTATACCGACACGGATAGCTTGTTGTATTATTTCACCGTCCCCGACATGTACGACTGTATGAAATTTGATTTGGCGAAATTCGACATCTCAGACTATCCGTTGAATAACATTTATAAAATGCCTCTGGTCAACAACAAAGTTATTGCTTTGATGAAAGATGAAAATAATGGTAGAATAATGACAGAATTCATAGGTTTGCGAGCAAAACACTACTCATTCGGACTGTTAAAAGAGGAGAATTCGGAAGAGAAGAATTTAGATAAAAAACGTGCCAAGCGGGTCAAAGGCTTTACTTTGAAAAAGATAACGTTCGACGATTATCTGGATTGTGCTCGGAAACAAGAAAATTTGAGTAGAAGTCAAAATTTGATTCCAAGCAAAAAGCACGAGGTTTATACCGTTAAGCAAAATAAAATAGTATTAAGTTGGAATAACGATAAGCGAATTATATTTCCTAATACTATGGACACGTTTCCATGGAGCCATATGCATGTTAATAAACTGTAGGTTTTGTATGAAATAAAATATTGAATATATATTGTTCTCCATTATTCTCAAAATTTCCAAAAATCGTTCTTATTTATCCAGCTGTTATGCGTATTGTCGAAACCTCACCATTTTACGTAGAGTTTCTGTCCTCGCCCCTGGAGCACCTTCTCCACGAGGTAGATGTCAGGATTTTCAACCCTCCGAAGCGCCTCCTCGTAGAAGCCACCACCGATAGGTGGTTGATCTTGATAGTCTGTAAGCTTGTACGTGACGGGATTGGTATTCACTATTTGACCGATCGTGAATACTTCGGTTGACCAATTAGGTGTTTAACGTTGCTCCAAAATGTTCTTATAATTGCGAACTCGAACTTTTTCTCCAATGTTGAATGTTGTTTTTTTCATAGATTTTAGACGAATTTTCCGATAAACGGTATGTAATAATTCCTTTTCGTTTCGTTCGAAAACTTCTGATGGCTTTACGCCGAGGGTTCGGTGCTTGGTGCTATTAAAATCCGACACTAAACCCGATAAGATATTGACCCACTTGTAGTTCCCTCGCAGGCTAAACCGCATCCACATCTTATTTTTCAGCGTACGATTGTGACGTTCGCAGACGGATGCCTTCAAGTTACTGAAGGTTGAGTATAGCTTGATATTATATCGCTTCATGAGAGATTGAAAATTAGTGTTGTAAAATTCTCGGACTCTGTCATCGTGTAAATTCTGTGGTACACATCCTTGTCCGAGTACAAACTCCATGGCTTTTGTCATATCTTTACCCGTTTTACTTTTAATAGGTACAACCTAAGCGTATTCTCTGCATATATGTACCGATAATGGTCAACAAATATTTGTAACCATTATTTTCGCTGGAGTATGACATCATATGCATTTGCTTCGTATACTTTATACCATGGAGGGGCAAATATTACATATTCAGACACCCGTTATCTTCGACGAATCCATCGCACATTATGAGATTCATTCACGCAAGCCCTACGCGTCATCGGCGTTCAACAACAGCGATGAGATTCGAATCACAACAGAGACACTTTCTCAATCTTAAATTAAAGACAACACAGATCCATGAACTCACACGCACACACACACGCCGGCCCCGGATAACTCCCGTTTGCTCCTCGGGTAGCACACTTCTCGGTATCAGGATAGAGAGAGAGATGGAGGCGCTGATCTTGGTCTGCTGCGGAGGGAACCTCGACAAATCTTTCAGTGGATGTTGGTCCTTCTCGCAGTCCACCGCCGTGTAGGCCCAGGATATTTCCCTCTCGGGTTATGATTATGTCGCGTCCTATCCTGTTAGACGGATCTCCCTTTCCTTCTTCTGGGACCGCGGCCAACCGTCTGTCTCGTCCTGCTTTGCCTTCCTATTCCCCCGCACTCGTCTTTCTCCTACTACCACGGCTCCGCTTCGGTTCTCGCTCTTTCCTTCTTACCCTCTCTCTTTCTCTTCCTTCGTCTCTATGCTATTTCCACAAGTCTTATGAAAGGTTACGCTTCTCCCAGTCCGGGGCAAAATCGGCTTCTAGAGATCGCTGGGTGGCTTGATATGGCTGCAAGTCGAAAATTGACAGATGTTGAAGGTTGTTTCGATATATGTATACCGCTGAATTTGATATTGGGTTTTGCAGAAGCCTATCGTAAAATCATCGTCAACGCGAAGCATGAGTTAATCTTGACACGTTCGAAGAGCGATGTAAACGCGATTTTGCAGACTGCAGATGTACAATTTAAAATCCAGATCGGTAAAGTCGAAAGGCTTATGCCACACGTGCAGCTCTCGTATCGGCGGAAAATGCAATTGTTGAATTTCATTGGAAATGATCCACCGATTTCCATGAGTATCCGCACCGGGGAATTATATGAATATTCCATACTCCCCACCACCTCGAAGCACGTTTGGACTGTCAAGACGTCAAGTCTGTTGGAGAAGACTCGATGCGTTATGCTCGGTTTCCAACCTGGTCGGAAGAACAACGTGACTAAAAATGCTAGCCATTTCGATCATTGTAATATCACCGATGTTAAACTGTTCTTAAACTTGCAATGCTATCCAAATGGAAATCTGAACCGAGACATGAGTCACAATCAGTATACTCTACTGTACGAGATGTATGTAAACTTTCAAGCCTCCTACTATGGCAAGGATCCCAAACCATTGTTGATGAAGAGTGATTTTCTATAGTTTGCACTCTCTTCATCGTTGATTGTTCAAAACAGACCGAGTCGTTCAAGTTTGGACCGGTAGATATTTGTCTCGAGTTTAAAGCGAGAGATAATTTCCCTGCCGATACGTCGGCATACCGTTTGATCTTACATGATCGTACAGTTGAATATAACCCCATAAGTGGGGGGTAAAAAAATTGGTATAAAAGCGCCCCATCTACGGTTATGAAAATCAGTCTCGTTCACAATGGAGTTCATAGTTGATCTACAAGGTTTTAAAGTATCGCGCATTGGCTTCGGACTAAAGGCGCTAGTCTTTATTCTTCTTGATGGCGAAGAAGAGCATCCGTCAACCTTCTTATTTCAACCGGCATTCGACTGGAGTCAGTCGCCGGTTTGGCAGGACAGTGAAAATTTGTGGTTGGAGCGAAATTTTCACGGTTTATCGTGGGACTCTGCCGATGTATTCAACAACCATATCAAAATGATTCTCACAAGTATTTCACATCACGGCGCCAAGATCTATGTGAAGGGACTACAGAAGGATTGGCTGCAGTCTGAATCATCGGGAAACACTTATTGCGAGATAATCGATCTGACGGATCTGGGGTGCCCGTCGTTGAAGAAATTGAGAAAAACAGCGGGAACTACCTGCTGTACGCATCATGATCTATGGAATGCCCACTGTGCTGCTCAAAATGTGAAACTGCTACAAAATTGGTTATTGAAACATCGTTCTACAAACCTTGATATCGATGAGCTCGGTGTAGCAATGCCATGATTCTGTATCTCAATTAATTTCTGAATATTTTCATGAATAAAGAACAATTTTTTCTTCATGAAAATGTTTCTAAATCCTTGAACTGTTTATTCCTACATCTTACAGCTTCTCGAATATATATCATCATTTTGAATCACTTACATAACCATGTGCATTATTTTTCTGCGCATTCGAGAGGCTTGAACGAGAGTATAAAATGAATGGTAATTGCATGAGATAATTAGAGTGTGACGTGAGACTTTATAGCATTGTCAGCTTTATTGTCGTTACGGTGAATATCATTCGATGACTGCAGAGTGGATTCATCGAAAGTTCAAGCAGGAAGTTAACAGGCAGGAAAAAAATCGTACCGGTGCGTGGCAATTTAATTTACCATATTCAAAGTTAGTATACGAACAAGCATCAAAAAATGGAAATGGAATCCAGTATATTCCAAATCTGATGAGAAATCGAGTGGATGGAAATGGAAGCCAGTAAATCCCAAATCGGATGATAAACAACCTCTTTCGGACCAACAGGAGCATGGAGGATCGTGATGGTTGTGATAGTGAGCGTAACAGATATTGTCGCAAAGATAGAATCCTCCAGAAGTAGAGGTTTGCATCTTGACAAAAATGTTAGTAAATGTATCAGTTGAAAAATAAAGGGAGTCAAAGTATGCATCTCAAATTCAATCATTATTTATCGGCGATAATTCCGAGAACTTTCCTAACTTTGGGAAAAAATTCCGAGAATCGTAATCGTATGGAATGTGATGCTCAAAGCCGGCCGACAGGTTCGAACTTGCAAGCAGATCACGATGACGTCATCATATTATCGGTGATAATTCCAAGGATCGCGAGCGAGGTCGTATGCACGGCCATGGTAGAAGCTTCTGGAATCGATTTCTGAGACTTGCAAGCATGATCATCGTCACAAGTCGGTAGAAACGTCTGGAAAGACATTGAGTCTTTCTTATCTCATGAGATTCCGTGACAATGCTATGGAATGTCATACTCAAAAGGGGCCGAGAGTCTAACTTGCCAGAAGACCACTATGACGTCATCATCGCATGATCATTGTCATACGCCTTCATCGTTTGACTCCCGCTACAACGTGTGTAGCGTGAGAAAAAAAGGGGGAGGCTGATTATGTCGGTAACGAATCTTGCATGGAATAATTATCGATAATTAGCAAATGATCGATAAATCGTCACCATGTGTCGGTAAGGTAGAGCGCATGAATATCAAATTGGAGGTGCCGAATATCAAATTGAGGGTGTGTGGTAGCAACATTGAGGGTGTGTGACGTTAATTTAAGAGCGTCTGACGTCATCAGTGTCGATCACAGCGCCATCTACGTTGGTAACAGCGCCATCCGTGTCCGTAATAGCGCCATCTGGAGGGCGATTGACGCCATTACATCGGTAACAGCGCCATCTACCCATCGAACTTTCCGGAAGGGTATTGGAGTGGGGGGTCGGTAAATGTCGGTGCAGGAATTTGCATCTAGAAACCCCCTTGTTCATCTACTCCCATCGTTCTCCCGAATCCCTCTCCCCGAATGACGGTGGTGATGGTGGTGATGGTGATGACGGTGATGGTGGTGGTGATGGTGGTTTGCGATGGTGATGATGGTGGCGATGGTGATGATGGTGCTAATGGGGATAATAGCGATTCGGGTGTATAGGCGTTCGGGGAAATATTTGGTCGGGGAAATGGCAATTCGGGAGTCAGATTCGGAGGAATGGTAGAGAATCGCCAGAAATCACCGTTGAAGGAAGCTCGCACTGCTCATGCCGCCGTTTGGTGTCTCCATACACTCGAAAGTGACGAAAATTCTACAGTTTTCGGTGATTGAAGTATTTCTGGATGGTCGGACAACGAAGTTATTAGTTATGCCGGGTATCCCATTTAAATCTTACGCCTGATTCATCTCGGAAAATACGATTTCGATCTAGTATTCGGTATAACGAAACTCTGAGCGTTCGCAGAGAAACGTTAAAAGAAAAATGCGTTCTGGTGTGAAATAGAAAATGGCAGGGTTAAGATGACTAACATTTTTTTCAAATGGAAACATGACTTTTTGATTTCACCCAGAAATTTGTCAAATCAAAACGAACAACTTTTGTGGAAAAAAAATTTCCATTCAAGTTCATACATGTTAGGGGAAAACAAGCTTTGTATCTCGATCACTCTCGAATAGGTTGAAATCGATTTAACCTTACAATGACTTCGGTCAAGTTATCTTCATGTTTGCAATGACAGTCTTAGGAACCTACTCGTAACATATTATTCCAAGACTTTCTTTGAGAAGTCTTCGTTTCCGAGTTAATCAACTGCAGACTTGGTGTAAATCACTTGGGCATGCACCAATATCTCACACTGCAGTCCGCTATAACCGTGGAACTAATCATAGGATCACTTCGGGCTCATTGAGACTATTGATCTGTTAGTCGAAGACTATCCTCCTACGAAGTTTCAAAGAAATTGACCGTCAGCCATTTTTCATAAGGTTTCTACGAGGTCCTTAACTCGTGTAAGAATAACAGGTTTTGTTGTTGTCAATATTACATAAACTGACTATGTAATTTTCGCATACTTGGTCCTGTGAATTGTAAATCATTTTATTGTGAACAAGACCCAATATGGCATTCTCATTGGAGTTTTATTTTTCTCGTACGACGTTATATTTTGTTCTCTGCAGTTTATATTCATGTGGCATACTCGTTAGGTACTTCGTTGTTTGTAGTTTTGTTCCTGACGTTGCTCGAGAAGGCTGCTCGTGTTCCGCGGCTTGTCCATTCGGAACTGCATGCCTTCTGCTCGATGAGGTGCAAAATTCTATGTTTGCTCCTACCGATTCGTTTGTTTGGTTCCCCTACCTCCGATTGGTCATCTGTTCGCGAGTTTTCTTTTCGTTGAGCAATCACAGCTATGTTACCAACGAAGTAGTTGATACGCAAGGGAACTTTGATTTGCGATACCATCGATTGACTTATCGATGTGACGATGGCTACGTAAAAGATGTCGGCGCAAGGTGATCTAAAAATTTTGAAAAATCAGATACGCTCGATCCTTTGAGTTTGTGAGCTTTATTCAATTTTTTTATGAAATGAAAACTCGAAGATCGAAGATTTTTTTCAGCCTTGCTTTAAGCTACCGTTGTGACCGATTTGAAAAATAGGCATTTGCGAAAAACGCGCGTAGAATTCAACTTGATCGAGAAATATAAATTTGATTCAAACTTTCACAACGTCAGACACTCTACGAAGACCAGAAAGGAAACCCTTCGTGGAGAATACATTCGCGAAAGCTTCAATTTTTCTTTATTTGCCGGAACTTTGTGAAGCACTCGTGCGTGGTCTAACAGGTTCAAACCTTTTTCGTTCCACATCTTACGGCTCCGAAAATTTTCAATTTGATCTTCACTCTAAATTCCTTCGAGAATAGTTCCGAGGCTGCGGATTTCAAAAATATAATACAAGATTCCGAAACCTTTTACATCAAACATTCGCTTCTCTTAAGGGATTGAGGGTGTCAGAAGCTTGAAAAAATGGGTATTTAACAATTTTTTGTCGCCAGTTGAATTTATTCTATAAAACAAATTCCATACAGTCATTATATTATGTCTCAACTTGAGCTCACTAAAATTAGGGAAATAAATCATAGCGATTGAAACTATCGCAATATTTACTTGCTCCCGTCATGCTTTGCTGTGTTCGTCATAACACTGACGAATTTACTGGACCCGAGAGCGGACGATCTAAAATCAATGAAATAAAATAAATTATTAGTTCAATAGATAATCTAGCGCCTTTTGTTTGAATAAACAAATCGCGGTCTCCCATTTACTCGCGGATTTTCAAGGATAGAGGCCTAAACTAATTGCTCGTTTTGCGAACGCGGTTATTAGGTTGGAGTTTCGCGTCGTAATACTTATGTTAGATCCGAGCGGTTGGATCTTAAAGTTGTAGACGATTGCGGGGAGCAGCGCGGCGACTCTCCGAGTCGTTTTAGAAACTGATGGGTTCGGTTGGAAGTCGGACAAATGGTTATAGAGAAATACAGATAGCTTATTAAGACTTAGCCCTATCGCACGACCGTACAATAGGCTACGAAGGCGACTCTACTCGCGTGACTCGATGATTGTCGCGAAGGTACAATATCTATTGATTGATAGAATATAATTTAGGTAGTGACCGGTCTTACAAGGAAACCTTTCGAACCCGAACTCACCGATTTCGATGATCTTGATATATGTGGTAGAACATCGAAAAATAAGAGACACGTATTTTTTTATACGTGTTCTTAAGCCCGTTTAGGGGTGAAATCTACCCTCAAAGTTCACTCTTGAAAAGTCTTTTTTCGAAATATCTCTGCTTCTAATTGGTATTCCGCGACGGAACAAAGTGGAAAATACTCTTTGCGGCGAGACGAAGCTACTAGACATTGTTATGGCCACGGGGGTTGCAACCCCTATTTTTTGTACTGGAAAAACCACATTTTTCGAAGATATTTTCGTTGTAGTGATTCGAATATTGACTTGAAGATTGAAAAATAAATATTCTGGGCGGTGAAATAAAGTAAATAAGTTGACGTATTCAAGGATTTCGCGTTAACCACCCCCAAACACGGTTACTACGCCTTCAGACATTGGTCATCTGCAATAATGAAAAAAATGTTTTTCTCAAGAGAAATACGAATACGATATGAATTGAGATATCGAATATCTTATATTTAAAGTCATTCATCACGAGGCAATAATTTCATCATAAAATGGATCACCTTGGTCAAGATAAACTATAATTCGCGAGTGACTTTTTAATCCATCAATTCTTCTTTTCGTCCAATAATTTTTTACGATACTGTTTATCACCGATTATTCGTTTCGTAACTCATCGGTCGGGTATATATGTCGTGAAACTCCGTGCTCGGGAATAAGTGTAGTCTTTTAGAAGCATTGAGTAGGTTTGTTCCTCCATCCGGACTCAACAATGAGAATCAATCCTTTGACTGTTATACATTTATTATCCGCGTTTTTTCAAAATATTCAAATACAAGATGGAACGGCCAATCATAGAGAAATGGAGTTAGCAGAATCGATTAAAGATATACTGATAAGTGCCACAAATGATTTCAATGACGTAGATATGATTATTGGAGAGACATTACATTTTCAAGAACAGTACAAAGATCACGCAGCAAAAATAGTTGAAGATACAATACAGCATCATTTTCCTGATCCTGTTGAAGCACCAACAAATCATCGTACAGAATGCTGTTCGTGGTAATCAAGAAGTTATCAACTTCGGAAAATCGTGTTTATATTATGTACATATAAAAATACTCAAAATATTCGAAATCAGTTTGGTTTTTTCAAAGTAAAGTGCTCACAGGTCTCATTTTTGATTTTTTATTTCAACAATCATGGAAATCAGGTTCAGCTGCATATGTATTGACCCAGAAAACTTCAATACAAAAAACTAGAACTAATTCTATAGCGGATGAATATTTTTCAAATTCTCAATTTGAAGTGTATTATTCTATAAATTCATGACAATAATGGTAATCTTTATAGAAATGTTTGAAACATAATGATTTCTTACATCAGCCGCATTGTATCATAGCAATATCATAGCCGCGGAATACCAATCGGAAGCAGAGATATATCGGAAAAAGACTTTTTAAGAGTGAACTTTGAGGGTAGATTTCACCCCTTAAACTTGCTTAAGAGCACATATAGCAAAATACGTATCTCTCAAAACATATCTTATTCGTATTTCTCTTGAGAAAAATATTTTCTTCATTATTGCAGATGACCAATGTCTGAAGGGGTAGTAACCGTGTTTGGGGGTGGTTAACGCGAAATCCTTGAATACGTCAACTTATTAATCCATTTCACCGCCCAGAATATTTATTTTTCAATTTTCAAGTCAATATTCGAATCACTACAACGAAAATATCTTCGAAAAATGTGTTTTTTTCAGTACAAAAAATAGGGGTTGCAACCCCCGTGGCCATAACAATGTCTAGTAGCTTCGCGTCGCCGCAAAGAGCATTTTCCACTTGGTTCCGTCGCGGAATACCAATTAGAAGCAGAGATATTTCGAAAAAAGACTTTAAGAGTGAACTTTGAGGGTAGATTTCACCCCCTAAACGGGCTTAAGAGCACATATAACAAAATACGTGTCTCTCAAAACATATCTTATTCGTATTTCTCTTGAGAAAAACATTTTTTTCATTATTGTAGATGACCAATGTCTGAAGGGGTAGTAACCGTGTTTGGGGGTAGTGAACGCGAAATCCTTGAACACGTCAACTTATTTACTTAATTTCACAACTCAGAATATTTATTTTTCAATTTTCAAGTCAATATTCGAATCAGTACAACGAAAATATCTTCGAAAAATGTGGTTTTTCCGGTATAAAAAATAGGGGTTGCAACCCTCGTGGGCATAACAATGTCTAGTAGCTTCGCCTCGCCGCAAAGAGTATTTTCCACTTTGTTCCGTCGCGGAATACCAATTAGAAGCAGAGATATTTCGAAAAAAGACTTTTCAAGAGTGAACTTTGAGGGTAGATTTCACCCCTAAACGGGCTTAAGAGCACGTATAAAAAAATACGTGTCTCTTATTTTTCGATGTTCTACCACATATATCAAGATCATCGAAATCGGTGAGTTCGGGTTCGAAAGGTTTCCTTGTTAGTCGACGCTAGCTAGATCGGTCCTGATGTTGCCGCGCTAATTGTTGAAACACGACTCTCCGACGACTCTACTATGACTCGTCTTCGCGGTACTGTCGTATAGCCCTCGACGGTCCGCGTAATGATTCGCTATATGAAGAAAAGGGTCTCGTTGCGCCGGCAGCAGAGCGCTCTTCGAGAATTCTGCGGATCGGTGGAATTTGCTGATTCCGCGGAAAGGTATGGGATCCGTTCTAACGGTTTTTCCCATGATTCCGATTCCAGGTCCGCTAGATCCGTTAATAGCAACTGGACCGTTGGACGGTGGACGGAGTCCGCCCAAAACAGTTTGTTAAACAGAAATGTTGATGAAAATAAAAATCCTTCACAATTCTATGAAATCGCGTTGAAATTATGACGAATATTTTTTTGGCTCCTTGCGTATCAGTTGAATTACATGCCATAAAGGTTAACGATCGGAAAACATTCCGTTAAAAATTCCTCTCGCAAAAAAAATTATACAGATAAAGCAATTTTGATACCTAGATCACATCAGAACTATTCTCGATTTGTTGCAGATTTTTTTGAACGACAGTCGAGATCAAAAAGGGCGGACCAACAAGCTTCTTGATAGCTTTTGGAAAGAGATATTCGAAAAATGTCACATCAAACAAAAAGAAATGTACACATTCTCAGTTACATAAATTTTCTAAGTCGAAATATAATCATCCGCGTTTCAAATCTATAATTGGTTTTGATCACAGATCAAAAATGTATTATTTTCCCAGTTTTGAAACGAAGTACGAATAATATTTGAGGAAGCAAAGTAACACTAATATTTTCAGAAAATTGAAGAGCGACGCGTGGGCAAACCTGCCACATGGTGATGAAAAATTATACAAAGCATTCAAATAATCGAGATGAACAAACATCAAATTGTAGGATCCCAATATTCGTAAAACGAAGCTGTTCCCAGCAAATATTTACGTGAATTTCAAACATTGTTGCTTTTTCGTTTCGCGAAGAAATCATAAAATTGCGAGATATTGATAATATTCACCGTTTATTTGCTTCCCACATTTTTTTCCAATTTACAAAATGACGTAGAATTTCTTTGACAAATCTAGGTGATGAAAAACAATGCGTGAGACGCGATTTGCGTGATCAATCATTTTTCCGAAGCTTGATCCACTGAAGAGAGAATTTGTTGGAAGAACAATTGGTTTTACGAATAACCTATTGGTAGAAAAATTCAGAAGAAAACGGATTCGTTTCGAAGGACTCCTACAAAACACGAATTGTAGGAAGGGCTGAGAATATTTTATAGAATAAAGTATTTGGTGGACAGGATAATTTGCTGAAATATGATAATTTCAATTGACTCTATATGATGAATGGTATTTACCATTTTGGTCGTATTTCAGCGATATCATCGTTATTCGACGAGTAAAAGATGAAGATTGAAGGTCAAAAACTGGACTTCCTCTACTAATAGAATGCTCGATTCTGTTAGATACCTTATTTTTACTCTAAGAACTACGAAAATTGTTATGCTACGGTAATTCAGTCTAAAATAGCGTACGGAAAATAGATTCGTGAACTGAATTTTTTACATCAAAGACCGACGAAGTTGAGCGACATCGACGTGCGATGCGGACTGATTTAAATAACCGCGAGTGAATCGACAAATCGGAGAGATGAGCATCAGCAGCGTCGAAAAAGCCCGAAGGACTCTCGAACCACGACGCTCGAAGGGCTCCTTCGTGACTCAAGCATAGGAGATCGACCCAGCTATCACAATTCGATTAGACACTCGAAAGTGCTTATCAAACGACGGTGAAAAACTTTGATCTCATTCTCGCTGAAAGTGTTCTATTCAAGATGGCTGACACGATACTCCACATTCATTCGACGCATCGTCCCGCAGTTTACAAAAAAGACGCACTGAATTCTCGCAGAACGACAATGAAAAGCACGTGTTCGCAATGTTGGCGATGCTCGTGCATGCGTTATTTTTCCGAAATCACTGCATCAACCTTGCATTGGAAGCATATGAAAAATGCCAAATGCTTCGATGATCACTGAGATTAAACGGTGAATCATTTTTCAATTCTCCAAGGATTCGTATCGAATGACAGATCAATGACGTCCACGAATCCTGGAAAAAATATGAGTACGTTTTTTTTTCATTAACGTTTAAAACCGCTGGAACATCGCAAATAAAGTCCTGAACGTGATGACATCAGAGACAAGACGAAGAACATTTCAAAATATCTAGGTGCAATGCGGTCATCTCACGGTAGTTCAAGAATAATGTATTATCCATTGGCGAAAGAAAAATTCGTCATGGACTATTCGATGCATTACCAATTATGAAAATAATGCACGATGCGAATACCGGTTACTAAAAAACGACGCGATGCATTCATTCGTTAGAGTTGCCCTAAATTCACGTAAAAATGACCCTTTGTTCGCGCGGAACTTTCAACGTTGATACCTTCGTTACCGACAAGGAAACTTCTCGAACCCGAACTCTCCAATCTTAATGATCTTGATAGGTTTTGGATCTTGATAGATCTTGTAGGGAATCAACAAAATGAAAGACACGTATCTTTCCATATTTGCTGAGAAGCACGTTTAGGGGGTGAAATCCACCCTTAAAATTCTCGCGTGAAATATCTTTTTTCGATATATCTCTGCTTCTAATTGATATTTCACGACGAAACCACTTGGAAATGCACTTTGCGGTGGTGCAAAGTTACTAGATATTGTTATGGCCATCGAGGTTGCAGCTTCTATTTGTTATATTGAAAAAACCACATTTTTAGCAAATATTTTCTGCGTAAGAATTCTAGCTCTATCTTGAAAAATAAAAACAAAAATATTTTCGTGGACAAAATAGAATACTTGAACTGACAAAATTATTATTTTGCGTGAAATCATCTTTGGGTAACTCTTACTACCGAAAAATACGATTATCCACGTAAAACGATGAGAATATTATTTTTCGAATTTTTTATTTTTCAAAATAAAACTGGAATTTTTACACAGAAAATATTTGCGAAAAATGTGTTTTTTCCAATATAACAAATAGGTTTTTTTTTGGGGTGAAATTATAATATCATTTTTGGCGGAATCGCGATGTTTTAATTTAACATTCGTTTTTCGTTCGCAATTTCTGTCGATTTTGGTTTCATAAAAAAGCAAGGATTCAATCAAATGAATAACCCCTACGTAACGAACTGCTTTGTATATTATATTTCAGGAATTCATTGCGTTTTCATGTTTCAGATCAACCAGCTGCCCGGAATCCTCGGCACCACAATTCGTGTGAACGAACAACGCGTCTGACGCTAACCACAACAACGGCGCTTCCAGTCGACGAATTTTTTTTTTTTAAATCATTAACATACCTTAATGTACATATTTTACAATAAGAAAAAAATTGATCCAATGGGAACAATAGTTTTCAAGATAAGAATTCCCGAAGTTTAGCTATTTTTTCGTCGTTCGGTCAGGTACCTCCCCTTGACACGAAACAATGCTCAAATGTATAAGATATCAAAAATAGTATGATCATTTTAGCATTATTTTGCAAAACTGCAGACTTGAAAAAAATTGATTCTTTTGCTTAATAAAAGTGCTCATTTTTTGGCTGGCAAAAAAAAATCACTGAAGTAAAAAAGACTTTCGTTCTCGGCCCAAGGCAATTCTTTAATTAATCGCTGATACAAATTTCAAAGCATTTAGTGATGCCGTTGGATCTTTTCTGCTATAGCTCCCCACCAAACGCGCTCAGAAGTGGTTGGAATTTGCATAATAAATATCGCTGAGCTTCTTAGTAAAGGTCATTCTCGGATGGAACGAGTTGAAAAAAATTCATGATTCACGCGTGATTTGATTACAACCTTTGCACATAGAGAATTGCGCACGAGCATACTATACTATCAGAGAATGTAAAAAAAAGGGATTTTTTGATGGGTCAAGTGTACATACCCCCCGAAATATTTTGTAAACGGTACGTACTTGTAAAAGTGAAAAAAAAAAAATTTTCACGTGATATGTTGAAATGGGGTTTACGTTTGGAATGAGCTAGTCAAAATCTGTACCTTCCATGCGAGAGTATTCGCAAAACTTTTCTATCGCAGACCCGGGTAATAAATCGGTAATGCAGCGCGTTACCACGATAGTGCACTATTCACGACCCTGTTGCGATGGTTGTGTAAGACATCTGAGCTTACAATTGGTCGGCATAACGATTCAAACGTACGCTAGATGAGTGGGGATTCCCAAAAAAGTTCCTCGACCTGAAGCCATGTTTGCACATAGCGAATTGCAGTGGATTGAGGCCAGTATAGAGCAACGTGGATCCCAGGTTATAAAAATAGAGATGGTAGTAGGTAAATTATGAGAAAACTCAACGATATACTTCGAAATATTATGACCATACGTGGACCGTACTTCGGAGAAGCGTGTCGCGTTGAATGACGCGGGGCGCAAGCGCCCTTAAATAAGCTTCACCCTACGGTGGCTCCTCCTGCGTCCTCGGGAACCGTGTGGATCGATAATGAAGGCAGAGGTTGTCGAGGAACTATGTGACTCGTACTCTCCGTCTCCGATGCCAATAGCGTGAGCTCGTCGTAGGGTCCGATAACGTCGCAGGGTTGTTATCAACCCCCGACAAAAGTCGACGCCAGTCAGTTCCGAATCAACAATTGGCTCGGCTCGTCGCGCGCGGCTTCCGCGTGGAGTTTGACAAGAATCGAGTTCGTTCCGGCATCCATCGAGGACCGATCGTGTGTTATCGTGTGTTTTGCCTTCGGCTCGACATGAAGTTGCCGCGAGGTTATGTTTGCCGTGGGGCCTGTGGATGCTCCCGATGAGCGGGGTGGGTCGCGAATTCGTCGAAGCGAATGGGTTTGGCGCCCATTGAAACATGACTGCCACCTCGTGGGGATCGCGAAGGCCCTGGCCAAAGCTCGGGACTCGTCCGCGACTTCCGATGCTCGCCGTCGCAGCCTTCGCGTTATCAATGCTGGCGGGGGACGCTGCAGCGGAGAAGAGTAAAGAATGTGAGTACACGATGACGAGCATTCCATTATCTTCGCGACCATCGACGTCCGGTAGTCCTCGCGGTGCGCGCACTTCGTTCGCCAGTAGGTAGGTAGGTGTCTCTCTTCGAGGTCTATTGGCGGGATGCCATGATCCTGCGCATAAAATTTCCAAAAGTTCGGAAAATTCCGTCGACGTGTGAACCTTCTTCGAAAAATCGATCTCGAATGTAAATGTACATTCTCCTCGTGGATTTTTACGTATCTCTCACCACTGCTAACAGCTTCCGCACGAGGAAACCGATCACGATGTACTTTTTTATTCCACAAAATTTGTTGGAATCGAGATTCGGCGAAATTTGGAGTTCGAAACTATTTTTTTCCGTTGACTTTTATTTTTCTAGCTGGTGAAAGGATTTTCATCTCTTTTTCAGGTCAAACTCGCTTGGATCTGGTTAGAATTGCGTACAAATTAGCAATACGGTTCGAAGAGTTAGAAAATAAAGACTTATTCTCAAAAATGTCCAAAAACTGTTTCTCGATCGTTGAAAAATTCTGACAAAATATCGCTCGAAGCAAATATTAGTATCGGTTTGGGCAGAACAAATGAGTAAAGATGAGCTCGTTCGTTGAATAATATCAAGAATGGAAGTAAAACAGGGGTACAAATGATGTGCCCCCTTTTAAAATCAAGCAACAATTTTTGTTTCGCGAGAATTTCTGTGTAATTTGGAACGTCCATGCGAGTGAACGTGAGAGAGACCGAGAGAGAGCGACGGAAGAATATAGAATTACCGTTGAAGCAGATTAAAAAGCGAGCTGCTGGAGAACCGTAGCACATGGAAAACCTAGTATCAAACTTTCTTCGAGTACTGTTCAGCCTAGTTTTAATCTCATTCTTGCGATGTGTGAAAATTTCTTCTTCGCGAAAGAGGAGTAGGTAACACGAAAGTCCGACTCTCCAATCGAGTTTATTCTCTACAACTCGGATATGACCACATTCGTATGACAACTTTTTTACGTACCCAAGACATCCATGGTGTGTATGTTACACGCTATAAGAATATGCAGAGAATATTGGCACTCTGTATACATAAAACATGCGTGAAGTACACGCATGCGGACATACTGCGAATATACATTTCGTATTATAGTCATGTACACATGTACCTACTGCGGATTCACTAAGTACATCCACGTGGTTACATTGGCATATACGTAGAACCTTCATAACACATACCTTTCACAATAAAACGATACGCGAGGATACAGAGGATATGCGATATATATATATATATATATGTATATATATATATATATATATATATATATATATATATATATATATATCGAATGTATGTTTGCTATGTAGGATGATATAAAGTTATTATCTTATGTTTTTATTATATTTCACCAGAATTGAAAAAAAATGTAACGTTGATCAAATTATCGCCATACTTGTTGAACCCCTTCGTGCTTTCCGATGATCATTATAACATTTATCTGGTTTATCTGAAAACAATGAAACAAAAAAATCATTAGCTCAATAGCTAATCTGGTGCCTAATCGAACGATTTCTTTTTATTATAATGTACAGAAAATTCCACGTTACCTCCTCTGATTGAACAAAATTTGTTCTGTAATATTGATTGGTGTGGAAACAATTTTTTGCTGCTGAAAATCCTCGTTCTCCATTGATTCGCTAATAAAAACCGTCGTTATTTCCACGTTACATCGATATTGAGAAGTGAAAAGCTACGAAGGGGCTTTCCGAACCCAAGTATACGTTGCTGATGATACGAAATCGTTTTCGTCGGAGAAGTGTTTTTCTTACAACGTTAATTTGTGTATTGGTCTGAACCGGAAATTTCTCCTGCTCAATGTGAATATCCCCGGATTTTGAATGTCGGGGTGACACATTGATTCAGAGTTCACGATACCTGAGGCACGTGTGCACTCTGTGAACGCTTATCGTGGTCTCACGGTACTAAGCTGATCATTAACGGGGCCTCCCAGATGGTTTGGATATAACAGTGGAAATTGAGGCGTTGAACGAAGCTCAAAATACCTCCATGGATCAGCTTTCGCTTCTCCGCATTCCAAAACTTCCTCCGCATCATCCTCTTGCGTGTTCACCAAACTCGACGTATCGAACGGTAGAGACTGAAGATTGGAAAGCTTTCGATGCATCGAATTCAGTATCAAAACGAAGTCTGAGAGTTTCCAACTCGTTGCAAGAAACTTATTCCAAAATCAAAATTGGTACCGGCCGAAAGTAGACAAAAGCAAGTTAAACGTGGCCTGTTCGATTCAACCGTGAAAACATGAAGGAGATACATCTCCTCGGGGGAACATTTTTTGATTCTCAGCCTAGTATCCTTCAACGTGAAGATACACGAAGTCGAACGAGGCTCGAGCTTCTTCGATCTATCCATCAACGTACAGCAAAAAAAAGTTCGTTGTCACCTCGACGACGCGGCAGCTTACATTCTTGCGATATTCCACAATTCACGCGACGAACTCGCGCGCATCCTCTCTGCTCCATTATCCTCTCCCCGTTCAACTCCCGCAGACTATTAATTATATGCAAACAGTGGAAACGTAACTCGCAGGACGGAAATTTGCGTGAAACTAATAAGCGATTGTCAAAACCACTGCCTATTTTCGGGAGTTCACGATTCCCGAATGCTACAGTATGCTACACAAATTTTCATATTCCCTGATCCAACTAGATTTCTTTGCGCAAATAAGTGACAAATACGAACAGGTTTTGACTGTATTTTTCATGTGAAAAAACATCTTATTAAAATAATAAATTCATAATTGTGGATATGCACACATGGGGGCCGAAAAAACGCTTTTTTTCAATAAAATTATGATAATTTTTTTTCATGTCATCATTGGCACGAATAACGGAGTCATAATCAATCTTCGAGAGGCCCGAAAAAAGTTGTCTCACTGTGACTAAAGAATCTCAAAAACGGCTTGACCGAACGCGTTAATTTGTTTATCAGTTATTAATGATACAATTGTCTTGTGCATGAACGAAGCACTTTTCAAAAAATTTTTTTCATTACTGCAGACTTTTAAAGAAACATTCACTGTTTTGCTAGTATAAAAACGCTCATTTTCTGGCGGAAAAATCACTAAAATGAAAAAAGATTTCATTCAAGCACAAGACAATTAGCCGTCATTGAGATTCTTTACTCACTGAACCGAAAACGTAGTTTCGAAAAAAAAAACGGGCACAGGAGACTGGCCACCTTGACCGCTTGTTAAATGGGTATACGTAAAAAAACAACCGAGAGTACGAATTGGAAAATTTTAATTTCTTCCCATATAATCAGAAAGAGCTTCAAAAATAACGTTAACAAATTTTACTGCAAAATATTGAAAAATGGCGGCGTTATACACATTTTCGCAGAGACCGATGTGCGAGCTGTTGCCCGGTCATGAAGCATATGAAAAATATTTTTTTAAATTAGCTCATTCGTGAATAGTGTCTGTACAATGGAGCGTAGGATGTCGCCCCTATTTGTAGTAGCTCAATGCTCGAAGCCCCGAACCGAAGACAAACTTCAAGTCGGTGTTTCGGAGGAGAAACATGGTGACGTTGAAAAAAGGCAGAACGCAACGCGCCAACATGTCTTGCTCGCTTCGCGCGACGTCGCGAAGATGAACAAAATTGTTCGACATGGACGAGCCATGTTCGTACGTCCAAGTTTCGGCTCCGGAATGACCGAGTGCCCCTGGCTGTACCAATTTTAGTTTTTTTTTCCGCTAGAAATGAATTTATTCTCCTAAGACCCGGAAGAACACTCGAGTACGAAATATAGAGCGTGATGAAAGTGCGAGGCTACGATTAGTCATCCCTAATTAACCCTCCTACTGACATGATGAATGGTCCGAGCTCGTCGAGTAGCAAGCATCACGGTGCTGTGTCGTTCGCCTCCGTGAGATGGTAAAATCAGTACTCCGTACCACTCTCCGGGATTCGGCATGATATCAAATTGGCTTAATTTTAATGGGTGGCCGTAATTATTCTGGAAGTCCTCCTGATTACATTCAGCATAGCGGTTAAAGGATTTCCTGACTTACGAAAAAATTGATGATGCGGCATGGCGTTGAAAAATTGAAATAACGCGTATCATCCGGATGACACCACCTTTCTCGGCATTGCCGAGCCAAGTGGGCCGAAGGAATTGATTATGAGAACGAATGTTGGAAATATCTTCAAAAATGTTGGAAAATTCGACTGCCACGATTCGGTGATTTGTTTTTGATAGTTGAAGCCCATCGCATCTGACCTGCTCGAGTGTATTTTGTAATTATCTTCTCAGTTCAAACTGTAGTTTCAAGTTGGCACAGCTGAACTTCCCGATCCTTACCTAATCACTGACAATTATACTGTTCCGGTTCTCTGTCCATCAAGATGAAACTGTGAACCGATAGCACGAGATTCGATGTTTGTATATTTATAGTTATCGCAATGTTTAGATGATAACGCAGTTCTGCGATGAACAAATTTTTTGGATACTCTCGCATGAAACGTACGGATTTCTGCTTGCTTGTTTTAATATGAACTCTATTTTAACATATCACGCGACAATTTTTTTGTTTTCCCTTCTACAAGCACGTACCGTTTCAAAAATATTTCGCATCAAGATAACACTGAAATGATCATAGTATTCTTTGACATCTTATACATTTAAGTATTACTTTCATCTTAATTGTGCAAGGGTCAATTTATTTAACTATCTTTGACATCCCCACATCAAAATGCATGTATCCATCTCTCTCTACTCTAACAATAGTTCGAAAAAGAATGCACGGTCCACTTAACCGCATACATGTTCTTTTGTCAAAGATGCGTTGTATTCATCTATATCGACGCAGACGTGTTATTTTGTTTCTATTTTAAGGGGGCAAATCGTTCTATTATAGAAGTATTCAACACTGTTTGTGAATTTGATCAGAGGTCTACTAAACAGTATGGTGATTTCTAATATTTTCTCAACAGAGTCTATATTTTCATAGCTGCGTGGCTGAACCCATGACCGCTTCAATTTCAAACATGCGATAATTGACTACAAAAAATTCAAATTCAAGGATGATAATACATAGCTTCGCCAGTATGGTCTAAGATTACGTTTAGGACCGCTATTGCAAACATTAACTCTTCAGTAAAGCATGTTTGTAAAGAAATTATGTCGCAGACCTGTATAATTGATACGGACTAAAAATATCTTTAACGTCACCATCAATAATTCAAAGTAGCAGAGTTCGCCATTTCTTGCCATAAATTCTAAACGCACGGGAATTGAGTTGCTCAAAAAATAATCCACGTAACGTTTTCAGTATTTGGAACCAATAGAATATTATTTCTCGCCAGCACCGTCTCAATTTCTGATCATGGTCCGTCTCATCCAATCCATGGTCTAAGCGTGCATGCGGACAGGAAACATGTGACCAGAAGTAGTTCTATTTGGAAGGAAAGAGAAGCGATGCATTAAAGATGAGAATGCAGGAACATTCGCATACAAAAGCGAACTTGACTCATTCTCTAATCCGTATTTCTTGTTTTTTGTTTCTTCTTCTTTCAAGACCCTGGACATACCACTTATAATTTAAGATGACGGCCGAAGAATACTGAAATAATTCCTACGGCGTTGGTTTTTATCGACTCCGGAATCTTCAGTGAAAAATGAAATCTAAATCACTGACGATATTTGTATTGTCAACGAATTTCGCTAAAGTCGTCGTCATCTATTTAACCACTGAATCTTACTGCGAATGTTACTGATAAATATCGAGTACTATTCGTGTACTAGTAGAATACATTATTCTATACCTTACGAGAATATTGGTATTCGACAAAAAAAATTGACGACTCCATGTTATGACTTTCGAGTCTCTGAAACTATCTCGCAACACGACGTGCTGATGTTGAAAACACATGGTAGTCGTAACGATGTCCGGTCAGTTTCTACGATTCCGTTTTATGACATTGTATCGCACAATCAGTGGCAGCGAATATCTCCTCAGCGAGGATTCTAAACAAACACAACATGCGAACCATCCACAAACCAATTGCCACAGAATACATACTTCACAATACTAAAGACAAACGCGCATCGCTACAAGATCCAGGCGTCTACAAAATTCCATGCTTCTCCGGTAAAGTATATACAGGTGAAACGGAAAGGCTGGCAAGCCAAAGGATCGAAGAACACGAATGATGTGTCAGATTATACCAACTAGAAAAATCCGCAATCGCAGAACATCACATGTATACAGGTCACAAAATCCACTTCGAAAAAACCGTCTTACTTAGCAAAAACGCAATGCAGTAGACAAGAAAACATAGAGAGGGAATAGAAATCAACGAATACTCTAACAACATGAACAGAGATGAAGGAAACACGTTGAACCCAATCTGGCAAGCTGTCCTCCTAGTTCTTCAATTTGATTGGTCGAACCGCATGATAAGTCGACCAATCAGAAAACACCCCCCCCCCCCCTGATTGCATTGCAAGGTATTCAAAGTGACACAAGACCTCGAATCCTTCAGATTCAGGTCAGCCCTGCTGAAGTGAACAACAGGGCTCACGAAACGTCGGGTCTAAAGTCGCAATCAAACACGCTGCTACCGGGAAAAAACATACGACCATCTCTTCACATCGAGTCTTTTGAAATGCTTCGGAATCGGCTCGCGACGTTTGTGGCCGTCACCGATGACGTATGGCGATTGGAATAATGAGTCTTCGATGCGAAGAAAGAAGCATATATTTCAATGTCAAGGGTTATATGTGGTACTCCGCTCTCTTTTGTGTCAAGCAGGGATGAGAGTAGGAGTCAGCGACGTTCTTGTTCCGACAATGACCCTCGTCAACCGGTACGACGGATCGACTTCTTGCAAAATACCACCCAGCCTCGTGGGCGTGCAAGAACTTACATTTGAACTTCATCAATTCGTTCGGCTGACTTTATTTCCAATTACCCAATTAGTAGACGACTCGATATTTTCAGTTCTAATAGAATGTACAGATTATTGCCAACAGGCTTTTTTTTATCGCGACGTCTTGCTTTTTGACTTTCAAATCGTTCCTGACATGTATTATACGTATAACTTTAAATCCTACCAAATAAACATATTTTCTACGAGGTGTAAGAAATTTCGCGTGGTGGACACTTGAAACATGTTTGAATGCAGATAACGAGCCTATGATAGCTATAAATCCACGAAATTCGATAAGAGTTTTCTAAAATAATTATAAAATAGCTATTTCTCTACATATATGTGTATAAGAGTTTTTGTTGCCCGTTGCATCGATGTGTTCAATGATCATGTCCAAAGTCTCGCACTAAACCTCCGCGAAACATGGATTTTCACGCTGCTTTTCTTCAGCACCACTCAAATTACATTTCCACATTGTTGATTTTTTCTTAAGGGGTTATTCTGGTTTAGACGCCCGAATTTTGGGTGTCTTTTCGGGCGCCATATAAAAAATCAAAAAATATGTTTATCGCCCATTTTTTACTTGATATTTATAGATATTTTGAGAGTATAAGGTATTGATATTATTAAAACAAAATCAAAATTGAAAGAAATAGTGTGCGGGATAACAGTCCCAGTTCCAGTGATCTGAGAAAAAAATTCTTTATTCTTCAAGAAAAAGGATGTAGTTACAGCATTACAAAAAGTTTCTTGATAAATCTCTTTCTTTGCTTGTTTAAAAAATTCCGATAAGCAAAAAAACGTAACTTATTACTCAAACCATCGCCATTTCGTTAAGACATTTGTTTTTAACTCTTTGTATGTCACGTCCGCCGCCAAACGCATGAAACTTTAGATATATAAAACTGTTTTGTTTAACGAAATAAGATAGCAAGCTCCAAGGCCGGCATTTGGTCGCTATTTGCCATGAGAACTAGCGCAGTTCGTTTCGAGACACCCCTGCATCAATATTATATTCAAGTGGTATAGAAACGCATGAGACGTTCAAGAGCCAATCGAAACCTCGCGCGTCGAAAACGTTAAACAGACCCGAACAATAACACTCTTCAACCCTGACTCGGGACGCGGCCAGTTCCTAGTAAAAGATAACTCAGAAATTACCAAACATCCAAGGTATTAAGTAACGTGACGATCTCACGCTCAGCGCAATATTCAGCGAATATCGAGTGAAGCTCTTTGTCTCGTGTCTTACTAGTAAAACCATATATATAAAATAAGGTATAACTAATCATACAATCCTATTTAGTAAAAACCGATATCGATTAAAATAAGATACAGTTATTCATACAACTCCAAAATATTATAATTTGTATAGTCATAAGAGATAGTTAATAGAATAATGAAATCTAGAAATTTCCAAATCTATTATACTATGAAAGAATAATATCAGAACCAAGCAACTCGCTAATGCGATGCGAGTATGATCGGTAAATCGGAGTGGGAAGTCTTCTAAGAATTTTGAGACCCTAGACGCACGGCGGTTGACGGGCCAACCAAGGCGGTCCATTTAGCCTCCATGCAGTTCATTGGTAACGAAACGTAAATACGAGATAGCAAAAATAATTGAGTGGGAGAACATCGACCGACCCTACGAGGACGGAAAATGCAAACCAAAAATTAGTCTAAAGTCTCCTCTCGGGTTAACTCCCGACCTCAGTCTCAAAAAATCAGTCTAAGTCTCCTCTCGGGTTAACTCCCGACTTCAAGTCAAGTCTCGGACCAGTTTCCGATCTCAATTCTAAATCAAGACTCAAGTAAAACACATCATTTTATTCATTTCAATCGCGATTCATTTTCGGCTCACCGTCAGCCAACAAGTTCAATTACACTCACAATCAGTCGCGAGTTCCACAAGTTTTACTATTTCCTGCAACTCTCATAAGAACAACTACTAATATCAATCGGAGAACGATAGAAGCAACTAATTAAATTCAATTATTAAAAATCATTTATATTCATCACCATCGCGGAAATATCTTGATCCCACTAATCACACACATCATTAATCCTAAACCTCTAATGTATCATTGCAGTTCGCACTTTGAATCTAGAGTATGGTCAAACCCTCGGTGAAATTGTGCGCGACACATGTATACTTCCTTTTTACAAAATCCTGTCCACCCAATTCAACTTAACCATGAACCTATACGTATTCGAGGACTCGCATTCTGGATCTAGAGTATGGTCAAACCCTCGGTGAAATTATGCGTTGGACACGAATATTCCATCCATCCTTGTTCCGAATAACTAACACCAACGATTGAGATTCTATTTCTTGGAAAATAGTAGTATTTTCCCCAATCCCCTATATTTCATTTTCAATCAGTTTACATCATTCGTTAAATTACCGTGCCATCGTGATCAACCGATTTTTGTGTCAGAAGAACTGCTCCCATCCCATAAAATCATCTTCAACTTGCGTAAGTTTTAAAACGTTTATTTTTACATTAACATTATTGTTATTATCTTGACGACTCATTCCGATTTCCCCAAAGCGATCCAATAATCGACATGAAATGCCTCATCGAATATTGTTTTTTATTGTAATTATCATATTCTTAACTGATTTTTATTTTATCATCAATATTGCTAATTCTTATGATCATTTTATAATTTTTCTCTTGATTTAATTGGTTTCATTAAATATTATTTCAAATCAATCCTAGCTCGTTTCTTACACTCACATAGTCTCCGTAAGAGGTAGTACCCCTCAACACGTTACCCTAATCTTTCCCAAACCAGCAATTGCCGTCTCCTGTATCCCCATGGAAACATGACCAGGGAGACGGAACAAAAATAGTATAGTACGGTGATAACGGGTCACCTAGGTGTTCCGCCATCTAGTTGAAACGTGACATGTAGTGCTGTAGCTCCATCCTATTTATTGAAGAATCAAAAAAAAACATTTTCACTGGAAGGACTAGAATCCTGCATACTATTTTCAATTTTGATTTTTTTTTTAATTATTCGAATTGTATACTCTTACAATACCAATACATAACAAGTGAAAAAATGGACACGGAAAATGTTTATTGTTTTTTTTTCTGGCGTCTGAAAAAGCACCACAAATCCGGGCGTCTAAGCCAGAATTCCCCCTTAAGTCAACCCATTTCACAACGCTTTTGGACTACATATTTACATGCATCGGTAGGGAATCATGTCCTCGTGAACGTAGAACATGATGAATATGGTGATGAAATCATTGCAATGTCAACTTTTGGCCTCGACACGACCGATGATCGAGAATAATTAAGACCATTCGTGTCGAGCAGACATGGAGATGTGATTTGCTGATCACTCGAATAAGCAGGGAACAACAAGACATTTACTTGAGGGTGAGCGAGTCATTCAAACGACTTGATCCAATATCAAAATGTATGTATTGCGATTGTTACTCTGCTGCGTGTTGCGTTGGTCATGAGCTGTGGTCAACGAACATAGCGAAAGCAGAGCAGAATTATTATCACAGTATTGGGAACGCCTACGTGTAAGATCAAGCGTTACACGAGGAGCTGTAACTGTTGCGATCAACACGAAAAACTTGAACTCAATCTCCGCTCTCATACGAGCCTCGCGCGGAGGGATTCGAACCAACGACGGTCGACAGAGTGGACGCTATAACGTGAGCCGCACACTTGTGACCACGCGACTATTCATTCACGTTGCGAAAACATTGGATAAATCAAAATATAATATAAAAGTAATCCGTCCGACGCATTTTCTCCCTTATTACTTCTAATACATTATATTAAAAGACCGGGCTAGGGTCACGTTTAGCGAAAACCTCCGTTTGGTCTTAATTTTTGAGAAAAGCTTACAACTTTCCGTTGTATCTTGGGAACTGTTGTTTTTGGAGGAAAATATTTCAGACAAAACATGAAGCTCTTAAAAAGCTCTACAAGAAAGGTGATATACTTTTTAGACGTAAATGCAAGATTTCAGCTGGTAGTTTGAAAAATGGCTTTTTCCATTTAAAATAAATAACAAACATTCTCCAACATTCATTATGGAGAAAAATGTTTCGGACAAAAAATGAAGCTCTTGAAAAGTTCCGCCGGAAAGGTGACACTTTTTAACGTAAATAAACAATTTTAATTGGTAATTTGAAAAATATCTATTGAAGATAGGGAATAAACGTCTCATCTTCTGGGAGAATATTTATTTCAATAGTTGAATCATTTTATTCTGCTCGAACCACATTTTTACACCGCGTAGGTTTCGTTTTAACTCTAACTGTAGAGCGTTTATTCCCTATTTCAGATGGAATAAATATTTTTCAAAGTACCAACTGAAATCTTGCATTTACGTTAAAAAAGTACGGCACCTTTCTTGTAGAGCTTTTTAAGAGCTTCATGTTTTGTCTGAAATATTTTTCTCCAAAATCAATACTTCCCAAGTTACAGTGAAAAAAAAAACTTTAAGGAGGGGTAGGGATGAATCGACTCTCTCGCTAAAAAACCTTCCGGGTTTCCGGGACAATAACAATCTCGCAATGTCACGGAGAAACTTAAGAATCTACGCAAAATTTCATAAGTACTTCGATTTTTTTTTCGGCAGACAACTAATTTTCTTCACAATTCCGCTGTCAAGATATTGGAGAGCCCATGAAGCGCCTTTTTCGAACGAAACCAAAAGTTTCTAAACGAAAAGTGATTTTTCATAACTTCAACAATTTCGAAAAACTGAGTAGTATTTTACACAGCGTGTTTTACCAAAATCTAGATACTTATTGTACCTACGCTGAGCGCGCAATTGCTTTTGACCTCAGTTTTTTTTTCTGTTCGAAGCACTGAAAATATATTTTCAGTGAACCTAACCCCAAATTTCAGCACGAGGGAAAATCGCATTCGTGATTCTTTTTCGAACGCGAGTTTTAAATGCTTCAATCTTAGTTACAAAAACTTTTTCGTACACGTTCTCCGTACGCAGAGCTTTTGAGGATAACAGAAACGACTGACTGGTGATGTTCGAGACGTGGCGTCCCATAAAATGGGTTTTAAGTACTCTTGCAATTGAATCCGCTTGGTGTAATAAAAACCTAAATGCTGATATGAATTTCTGTCACATTATTCTATGTCCCAACTACTATTCAAAATTCTTGAGTAAATGAGCAAACAATTTTCTAAACAGCAGGCATTTTTTTGCCGAAATAGCGTCTTTAACCGAAACAAAGTCCACGTACTGCAGGTGCTTGATGGAAAATTTCGAGTATTTTTCAAAACACTGATGATCTCACGAAAATCGAACAGTATACGTGGCTTTTCGAATTCTGTATCATCTGATATACAGGTAATATCAGATATACGTTCGTTCACGTTTCATCTAATGTACGTAACATATGGATCATTCCATACCAAATCACTAAATTTCAAAAATCATATTTTTTTATTCAGCTGAATTTTTGACATCTTCTTCTATGTTTTCAAAGACGCTGATGTGTAAATGTTCAGTCCTTCATCTCCAAAAGTTCTTGAGATAGGAATTTTTCAAAATGTCAAAAATAATGGTATGACAATTTCAAAAAATTCATGACTCCTGATCAATTCATCATAATCTAGAAGTTAAGGGGTGATTTTTTTCGTCTTGAAATGTAGACATCACGTCTAACTTTGGTATCACAAAATATTTCTTGCGAGAATGAATGCACGAAAGATTGAATTTTCATCGAAGTCGTTCGTTATCTGTAAACTGTCTGTGATCTACGCAATTCGTTTCGACTATGGAATACAAAGCCATTGCTAACGACGATAATTTAGATATCTGAATAGCATGAATAGCTTGCAGTTTTTGCTTACGTACGCTCGCCACGCCGTTCGCTATTCGCTAGGTACTGTGCGGAACGAAATTTGTATGATTCGTTAAATTTTTGTTCCATTTGAAACTCCAATCCGCTGTATACGCGCGATGTGCGACCTCGCGTTACCTACCTGTTAATCAGCATTCGTTGAATCGAACGCTGTTGAACTGATTGACGTTTGGAGCAGTGAAAGTATCATCAGTGGACACGAAATACGTATAATCGCCGACGAATTTCATTCGGATTGTTTGCCAGTGAAAAATGTTTCGCTCGTATCAGCCATGCAGTCTGAATTATCTTGTAAATGATTTCGCGAACTTTTCAGACAGAAAATTTCAGAGGCGCAAGATATATTTCTTCATTGCATTACGAACAGAGGGTTGCGAAATTATTAGGACCAGTTCACAGATTTTTGTATTTTCGAATTTGAATTAATCATTGGAGCCAACAAACTGGTGTTCATAAAAAATGTTCACGTGATATCGATGCTGGTACCATTATTGTTGGTTTTAAGCAGTGGTCACACCGATGGTCCAGGTCGTTTGCCAAAATAAATAAGGTTCCTCCTCAATTAGTGTTATTGACACGTTATTTATGCAAAATAGCTGGTGTAACGAGGCGTTGAACGAATATTTTTTAATCGTTCTTGGAAAGTTATTCCGAGCAAAATAATCAAGAAGTAAATTCGGTTACTCAATAATTAGTTTCGCATATTTATATTACGACAACATATTTTCTGCTTAGAATAGTTGAGCTTCCGTAAATTGTTGTTGTATTATCTCAATTAGACGCTCTTTTCTATAGAAAAAATTCCAACTTTCCCTATTATCAATTATTTGCAACAAAAAAAAAATTATAAAAAACTAGTTCAACTAGTGAATACAAAAATCTGTCTGTGGTCCCTAATAATTTGGCAACCTGCTGTACAATTTTTAACCGCATAAAATCTAATAAATCCACTGATCTGATATAATCGAGCAATCTAATGAGTTTTTACGAGGCACCCGGGCCTAATGACTCGTTTCACGTTGCAGAATAAAAAAAAACAAAGGCAATAATAAGATGATCAATTAAATGTGCGAATGAAGAGCTTAATTACAAGCATGATAGGATATTTTGAGAGAACCATACACATAAATTGAAAGAATTGGTCTATTTTTCATATTATACCTTTCCGCCTAACATAACACGTGACATGGCAAATAAAACAGTTTTTCGAAGAGAAGCAATCACAGACCGATGATAATCTTACAGTAGCAACAATAGATACACACGATCATACTTCGAGCTTATGGAGTCTTCGGTCGAGAATTTCATGGCTGCTCCGTACTTGGCGTTGAAACGTGAGAAAAACTGTGCACAAGCTAATTAGAAAGATGATTTCCAGAAGAATCGGTGCCTTTACGATGCGCAATGAAACGCAGTTTGCGGGATAAACGTTCGGAAAACAGTGATGTGAGGGAAAATGAAATGAAAACGAGGCTCAGCGTGATGGGAGTCGAGGAACAAGATGGCTTGTAGAAATTTTATGGGATCCTTTGGCACTTAATACTTGTCGCTTTCTATGCAGCCGTATCATCCATCAAACTCCTGACTATCGTATCACTGAAGATATATCCGGTACGTGAAACGTAACTAGGATGAAGTGCATTCAGAAGAACGCGCTCTGCCCACCAATTCTTCCAAACGTATGCTATTCCGAGTTTATCGGTCCCGGGAGAGCATGATATAGCACGCAAACAAGCGTTTCTCTCGCCATCTCTTCACTCGTTCTTCTTCACCGGTCGTCCTCTTCGCCACCGCTATTCCCTCGACGTGACCTCGGCGCCTTTTTTCCGCGAACCGAACGCTTTGACTGCAGCGAATACGCGAAAACCCTGCATAAATGTCGATTCCGCGTTCGGATGCAGGGAATAAAGAGCTGCGTCGGAATGGAGTAACATTGGAACTGACCGAGTCGTAAATGGGAACAGCGGAACGAAAACTAAAGTCTTTAGAGCTCCGGTATTCCCTGGATTTTTTGATGCGATCGCGTTGAGATTCCTACCAATTAGCTTACGAGTTATGCAGCGAACAGGAAATTCTTTCCAAGCAAATTACGAGCCGAGTTCTCTCGAGCTTATACGATTTATGCGTCATACACTGGTATATTCTCCTAGAGTCTCGCGTGAACCGCGTCAGGGATTTGTGGCAGAGAGGCAAGTGAGTATCGAGAGCAGCGAGTATGTTAAATGGTATTTTTCTATCGAGCTATGCTCGTTGGGTGTTGCGAATGTGACATGTCTGGTAATGTTTGACCTATGCAATTCCTCTCAAGTACTCGATTAAGTCTGTGATGGGCGGAGCATCCCAGGTGGGGAAGATCCATTGGCCTTGGCTGGGTCCGAGCTTCGGCCGATCGTTTTTACGATGTTCGAGCCTTGGTGCAAGCCTCGGCATGACCGTTGGCCGAGCTTTGGTCCAAGCCTTGGAACGATGCTTCTGGGTGTGGCCTTGGGAAATGACAGAAACAGGGTTGGGGCGGAGCCTCGGAGAAACAAGAAGAAAACAATACCGACTCAGGCTTGGGGAAGCAAAAAAAACAATACTCGCTCGAGTCTTGGAAGACCAAAAGTCAGCATCGTCTCGAGTCTAGATCATGAAAAATCAACAGTGATTCAATTAATTTTTCAATTAATTAACTGATCAATTGAGCCTTGGCGAAGGAAGAGTTGGTCGTATCTGTAAATAAAACAATTGACACATTGTTACCATTAACGAGTTATGGCGATGTAAGTAGGAATATTAGAAGAAAAAGATCGAATAAAAGTTATAGTAAACGTTGTTGAGGCATTTTATTGCTTGATGAATTATCAGAAGAGTTATCGACTTAAACAGAAAAACCTGTTCATTGAACGAGCCACGAGTCGCAAGTTTAACGTGATTTTTACTAAAACGGTAGGTTTTATGAAAAACATTATCCGAAACAAAAGTTCGGAAATCGCGTTCTCTACAACAATGGTTCTTAATATTTTTGGCCTAAAATGCATAGTTACCGAGATATCGACCGATAACGTTTTTTCAAGATGGCGCATTACGCATAATCGGAATTTATTCGCATTTTGTGATATTATACGCGGAAAGTGATACTACATCGCATAAAAAAAATCACAGGAGTGATTTAGTGCAAAGTTGACAAGCGTGCCGAGCTTCCCCGTTGACTGTACTAAATGAAAGCTTTTCGCGGCAGCTAGTAGTAACAAAGTTTCGGAAAGTCACAAAGCTTCGGAGTAGAATGAATAGCGGGGAACGGTTGTAAATTGCATCAGTTTGTTTCCAACCGTCGTGCTGTTATGGCAAGAACGTTAATTGCCAATTATAACCGATCGTTCATCCTTTGTGTACGGCATCTGCTGCTTTCACTATGCACATCGATACACGTAACATACGACACTCCTCGCACGGAGGTCAGGGGGAAATGGTTGATTGCTATTGCCCCGTTGCCCGTGGTAATTGCTGACGGGACGCGAACAAACACGATGCTGTGCGAACTTCTTGTACGCGAGGACGCCGTTCCTTATTTATTACTCCGCTAAAAATATCGCAGACAATATTTCAGTATACAAACAAAGCCGAGCTGATAATCACGAGCGAACTGCTACCTGCGTTACGATCGACATTGTTCTGGCATTTACTTCGAACAATTTGCTTCGGCAAATCGGATTCAAAATGCAAGCAGACGTCTGATTCAATAAGATTCGCGGACGAATCGTATCGAATCTTGAAGATGAATCGACCGAGATAAGAACTTGCCGCGAACCGCACATTTGGGCGTAATTTAACCATACTAATCACGATTAAATGGAACATGTGTCGCGATGTCTGCCCGTAATTGACATCGCTAATTAAAGGTACACGTTACTTTTTTCATTTGTAATGGAACACTCGACCGGAACACATTGTTCAAAGTAATGAGTAATGCATTACTTTTAAATTACTATTTTCACAACTCTGATCTCAAAGCAGCATTTCAAAGCTCCAAGATTCTTATTTTTAGATTTCACAGTCGAAAATTTCGTGGAATTCTGGCTAAGCAATATCGTGAAAGACAAATTTCAAAAAATGTTCTCCGATCGTTTTTACAGTCCATCGGCTTGGAAATTTTTTCACCAGCCGAGCCATCACATGGACCTGATAGTCTGTTCATCTCGCTTCAATTTGACATTTGGCGACTCTCTCTACGTAAATTTCTCGCGGAGGTATCCGATTCTTAATGCAAAAGGACTTTTTTTATCTTCAACCAAGGATATCTCCGCAACCAATAATGGTGTTACAGCAAAATGGATAGTTTACAAAACCCTCTCAACATCTTTTGCATGTAACTTTATCAGAAATGCTGTCCTTCGCTTTTCTAATGCCTGCATCAGCATTCACTCGCGGAAAAATATCGACATTTGACGTGGTATATTCTTGCGATTCACCGGAGAAACATTTAACTTATCGTCAAACTAACTCGATCGTTTCTCTCTATAAGAAAAAACGCGTCGAGAAACACATCCACATGTGCCCGAATATACATTAGCGACTCGTTATTTGCCACATTTTGTATTTACTTTCGTTTGTAACGCGCTGACAGCTGTCAACTTCCTCGCGCTTAGCTCCCAGAATACCGACGATGAGCTACAAGTACCTTATCGATAACTTCAATGACAAGTTCATCATTTGCATTGTTATTGTTTCTTTTCGGCGCTATATTTGTAAATTTATTTATAAATGGTTTTTTTATGGTGTTTATTATTCAGCCTGACGAGACTTGTGGACCAAGTTGTAGGGTTCCTCTTTTCCGATGAACGCACCTGATAATAATAGGACACAGAGATTTTGGAATAAATAGTGGATATCGTCGTTGATGCTAAAATTTATACTAATGCGCAGCGAATATCGACATACTCATTCACTCGCTCATTCATTCCGGGACAGCACAATTCAAATTAGGACGATACGAATTTCGTTGTTTACCGGCTGGATTCGGTCTTGCCTCGTCGATCTCTCTCTCTCTCTCTCTCCCTCTCTCTCTTTCTCTCTCTCTGTCGTTGATCATCTCGTCGATGGGTCGTGAATCGCGTGCAGGATGGTGGCCGGTACCGGTGGACATTTACCTCTGGTGAAACCTTCTCGAGTCGAATCCGTTGATATCCTGAGCGGTGTGGCTCTGTTTCACTCCCGGGTAGCAGCGATGGTTCAATATTTGTATAATATCGGTATGCATCAACTGCGTATACTTTGACGCCTTATTCCACTCTTCACCGCCGATACGATTGCCGCAATTACATTACAACGGAGTTTCTCGTACGACGCGAGGAAGACGTTCGCTCTCTATGATCGACTTGGTGAGTGTCTCCACGGTTGGTGGCTAGCTACGTAAGAACATTCGTATTCACAAATTTGCGTCTACCGCGTCTTTGTTGTTGCGCGGCATGATCGAACGCAACTTACCAAAGGTGCTCTATTTGCTACACAGGTGCTACGAACACGCCAACGACTAAAAGTATATTGATAAAATATTTAAATAGTTGATAAAATATTGACATTCGAATTTCCAACTTTCGGAACTTTTTTCTTCTTTTGATCGACAAATCTTCCCATGTAGGCTGAATATAATTTGTAGTTGGAGTTTTTTTGGGCTTGAGTTTGCTAGGGGTCGGCACGTCCGGTCTCGGTTTGTGTGAATTAAAAACGGAAACGAGTCTGATTTCTGGAAACTCCTAAAAAATATTCTAAGTAACTTTTCTCCCTATATGCCCTCTGACGAGTCGGAAAAAACCCTCAATCTAGGGAGAAATTCCCTGATCTGGCAACAACGGTGATCACTGAATGCTATTGAGCCAATGGTTTTGCAGCGCAATTATTCGTTGGCTCGACCTGACTGTAGCCAACATAATAATGATTCCCACCGAGCATATCATAGGATGTTTCATATTATTATCGAAGTAGTTGGTAAATACTAATAGCGACGACTTCTGGCGATATCCAGGGTGTCGCAGAAGGGGCGGACGGCATTATTACATCTGCGAGAAAACAGAATTCGGAGACGAAAAGTCGACTTCCACTTTTGATCAGATGCATAGATAATTAGTTATCAATTAAAATAAGTAGTCAATCAAGTGCGCGCTACAGCGGCAAGACAAGGTGGATGGGAAGTGACTAGTGACTGCGGGAGTAAGACGCAAGAGGTACAGCGGTACGCTGGCTCCTCGTTGGTAAAAGAGCTTTCACGATGTACAATTCCCACGTACCCACTCGGCAGCGGTGTAATTTGCCATCGCGAGTATGTTTGTCGACAAAGATCACGGGATAAACTGGCAGCAATAAACAAATTGATTGGATACGAGTCAAAAACCATTGCAGCTATCGATGCCAAGCGAATAGCGTTAGACGTAGGGGTCGTGATGCGGTAAACGGTTAACCGGTTAGCCCCGGGTACAGCGAGTTAAAACCGGTTGACCGGTTTTTCATGTTTTTCAGGTACGGTTAACCGGTTAATCGCATTTTTCCGGTTAACCGACTACCCGCGGTTGATCAGTGAACCAACTATTCACGGTTAACCGGCTAACTGACGACTCACGGCTAACCGGTTAACCGAATTCATTCGGCGGACGAACAAAAGACTGCAAGTCCACGTATAAACACGTTCAGTGTTACCATTAGCAACTTGCCAATTTCTATTAGGTACTTACTTGATATTGGTATTCGATATAAATTTCACTTGACGATTCATCAGTTTAGTTTTACAATTACATGGGCATTTCACGAAGATCTCTACTTTAATAGGTTAACCGCCAGTAGTCAGTTAACCGGTAAACCGTAAATAGTCGGTTAACTGATTACCCGCGGGTAGTCGGTTAATTGGAAAAATGCGATTAACGGGTAAACCGTACCCGGTGACATAAAAAACCGGTAAACCGGTTTTCAAGAGGCCTAGTTAGATGACCGATCGTGGAGTTTCCGAGACATGCGAGATATCAAGATGAAACGAATTTATTACTAATTATCTCCAATAAGGAAAGAATATAATGGCACACACTACCACGCGCACACATTATTGTTATTTGGTTTTCAATACATGTTTGCGAGCATTGTTCACGCCGTACTCTTAGTTATCAACCCTTTCGTGTGGAGACACAGTATCAGATATGCTTACAATGCGAAATTTAGTGTAGTTGTGTGTGTTGAGAGAAGGTATATTCAATCCACGCGAAGATCTCTGCACCACCCATTCAAAAGTTAGAAAGTGCAACACCTCGGACAAGAGAGCCTAGCGCCGTTAGTCGACGAGTGAACATGTAGGGTAAAAACAACTGCTGTGCTTTCTACGTTCGAGCGCGTAGTTGTGGTAATTAAGGGTTGATAATAAGTATCAATGATCTCAATAATCATCAACAAGATGAGTAGGGAAAATTGTCATATTTGTTTTAAAAAATTCTTCCTAATAACATAATCATTATGACATGGAATGATTTTTAGAACGGAACTCGCGAATTCCAACGCAGACATTTTTTCGGATCTTCCGATTGTTTCAACCTAGGCGAAGGCGAGGTATAATAGTGTTGCCTGCTACACTGCAATACGTTTATGCTATATGCTCCTCACGCTGAAGCCAACTTGACTTATGACAAAAAATCCGACCCAAGCATTAATAAGCATCATCGTACGACGAGCCAGCGGGGTAAAATCATTCCCGTGAAGATTTCAGGGTCTAACAAGGAAACCTTTCGAACCCGAACTCGCCGATTTCGATGATCTTGAAATATGTTGTAGAACATCGAAAAATAAGAGACACGTATTTTTTTATATGTGCTCTTAAGCCCGTTTAGGGGTGAAATCTACCCTCAAAGTTCACTCTTGAAAAGTCTTTTTTCGAAATATCTCTGCTTCTAATTGGTATTCCGCGACGGAACCAAGTGGAAAATGCTTTTTGCGGCGACGCGAAGCTACTAGACATTGTTATGGCCACGGGGGTTGCAACCCCTTTTTTTTTTGGACCGGAAAAACCACATTTTTCGAAGATATTTTCGTTGTAGTGATTCGAATATTGACTTGAAAATTGAAAAATAGATATTCTGGGCGGTGAAATGAAGTAAATAAGTTGACGTATCCAAGGATTCCGCGTTAAGCACCCCCAAACACGGTTACTACCCCTTCAGACATTGGTCATCTGCAATAATGAAGAAAATGTTTTTCTCAAGAGAAATACGAATACGATATGAATTGAGATATCGAATATCTTATATTTAAAGTCATTTATCACGAGGCAATAATTTCATCATAAAATGGATCACCTTGGTCAAGATAAACTATAATTCGCGAGTGACTTTTTAATCCATCAATTCGTCTTTTCGTCCGATAATTTTTTACGATACTGTTTATCACCGATTATTCGTTTCGTAACTCATCGGTCGGGTATATATGTCGTGAAACTCCATGCTCGGGAATAAGTGTAGTCTTTTAGAAGCATTGAGTAGGTTTGTTCCTCCATCCGGACTCAACAATGAGAATCAATCCTTTGACTGTTATACATTTATTATCCGCGTTTTTTCAAAATATTCAAATACAAGATGGAACGGCCAATCATAGAGAAATGGAGTTAGCAGAATCGATTAAAGATATACTGATAAGTGCCACAAATGATTTCAATGACGTATATATGATTATTGGAGAGACATTACATTTTCAAGAACAGTACAAAGATCACGCAGCAAAAATAGTTGAAGATACAATACAGCATCATTTTCCTGATCCTGTTGAAGCACCAACAAATCATCGTACAGAATGCTGTTCGTGGTAATCAAGAAGTTATCAACTTCGGAAAATCGTGTTTATATTATGTACATATAAAAATACTCAAAATATTCGAAATCAGTTTGGTTTTTTCAAAGTAAAGTGCTCACAGGTCTCATTTTTGATTTTTTATTTCAACAATCATGGAAATCAGGTTCAGCTGCATATGTATTGACCCAGAAAACTTCAATACAAAAAACTAGAACTAATTCTATAGCGGATGAATATTTTTCAAATTTTCAATTTAACGTGTATTATTCTATAAATTCATGACAATAATGGTAATCTTTATAGAAATGTTTGAAACATAATGATTTCTTACATCAGCCGCATTGTATCATAGCAATATCATAGCCGCGGAATACCAATCGGAAGCAGAGATATATCGGAAAAAGACTTTTTAAGAGTGAACTTTGAGGGTAGATTTCACCCCTTAAACTTGCTTAAGAGCACATATAGCAAAATACGTATCTCTCAAAACATATCTTATTCGTATTTCTCTTGAGAAAAATATTTTCTTCATTATTGCAGATGACCAATGTCTGAAGGGGTAGTAACCGTGTTTGGGGGTGGTTAACGCGAAATCCTCGAACACGTCAACTTATTTACTTCATTTCACCGCTCAGAATATTTATTTTTCAATTTTCAAGTCAATATTCGAATCAGTACAACGAAAATATCTTCGAAAAATGTGGTTTTTCTGGTATAAAAAATAGGGGTTGCAACCCTCGTGGTCATAACAATGTCTAGTAGCTTCGCGTCGCCGCAAAGAGCATTTTCCAATTGGTTCCGTCGCGGAATACCAATTAGAAGCAGAGATATTTCGAAGAAAGACTTTTTAAGAGTGAACTTTGAGGGTAGATTTCACCCCCTAAACGGGCTTAAGAGCACATATAAAAAAAAATACGTGTCTCTTATTTTTCGATGTTCTACAACATATATCAAGATCATCGAAATCGGCGAGTTCGGGATCGAAAGGTTTCCTTGTAAGAAAAACTATTCCAATGTAAGCATAGGTACAGTATCAAAAACTGTGTTTATTTTCTTATTTGATAAATTTCAAAAAATGAATAATATTCGTTTGAAAAAAACTATCGAAAATGATCAATCGTGATCGTTATTATTAAGAATAATAGAAAAAGCAATTAATAAAATCATTTTATCACATCATGCTCATTGGCAATAATCACAGCTGTAATTAATTGGCAAATCGTCAGTGCTGACTTCTATATATGAATCGTGTGCTCGTAGTTTACAAGAAGAGTAGTTGATCCAAAATTCGTTGGACTTTGAATACGACCCCTTACAAAAATGCCCCTCATCGGGAAAAGATTTGTTTAGACTTTTTCTCCCAATAATAGCATAAATTGTTGTTGCGGGGGAGAAGACAGCGCGTTACGTTTTTCAGAGTCTTCTCGTTGCATAATTTCTTCACGGGGCCATTTTACCCCACTTTCTTCTATTTCGCTGCACAGGATTCTCCATGATTATTGTCTTGTCAATGTTACGGGAGAAGCGCAGAACGAACCGGGACGTGATAAAATAGTATCTAATTGTAAGCATATTGAGAAGAATATGCAACGTGAATTTCAACGGTAGTCCATTCCGTCCGGTCACTCCTACATGAAATTTATCCGCGAGTAAAAATAATTATTGCTCGTTCTAAAAACGAAAAATGTGTACAAAATTTGAGAATTAGATGGATTTGTTTTTCTTTTGGCAAAAAGAAAACATGGCCAGTTTGCAGTTCGTGGTTGTTTATTTATTCCTTTCCTCTACGATGTATTTTGCTGTGAATATGGGATTTCTGGCGGTAAAAAAGACTACGTTTCCACATTTTTCGAAGATAACTCTTCACGTTTGAATTATGTCATCGCAGATATTATTGTAACATTGCAAATAGATTCTATTCGTGATCGACCGAATTTCGTCTGGCGATTCTTCTAAATCGCGTCTGATTTCTATTCTGATGAGATAATTAAATTGGTTCGAGAGTTCGCTTGGAATCACTCGAAGTCATAACACGAGATCCGCTCGGCATTCTCGAGTCGCAAGGGCACAGCTCTATTAATTCCATGGGAGCTTAGGGCTATCCATAATTGAGACATTCGAGGTCTCTACTCGTATGAAATACTTAGAATAAACACTTGCCTCGCATACCTAGCTGCTTATATCAACCTCCGACCCGCCGCCTGTGAAGTTTTAGTTGAACAACATTACGTACCATCGAATATTCATTTGCTTACAATTACTCGCGTGCCACGAGTCACCGCAAAGCCTTTCGCATAGCTTATGGAAATTTTTAAAAAACCCCACATATCCTCACCGAAGCAAGTGTAGCGTCTTTCCCAAGAATTACTGATTATTCGAGAAAAACGGCACGCTATTTTTACGTACAGCAAAAACACCGTCTCGCAAACCATACTCGTCGGTTTAAGAAGAAAACTTTCACTTATCGAAATTGTAAGTAAGGAAAGTACATCGAAATTAGTAGTTTAAAAATGAATTTACTGAAAATTCAGTAGTTCTCTGGTGACGAGTGGCGCCACGTTGCACTAACGTTCTTGAGCTCGTGTGCTGGTTGAGGGCAATGTAACAAGCTTCGATTAACTTTTTAAGCTTTTCTATGTTTTAAATGTCTACTATCCCAATAGTCTTCGTAATTTTTATAATTTCATGGATTTTTATTTCTATGGTACGAAAGTGAAACCGTACAGCATCGTATCCTCTGTTCATGTCAACATACCGATGTCAGAACCGATGGTTCTGAAAACGATGACGATGACTTGAAACCTGATTAATAAAAATATCGAATACTCTAGGCATGACGATAAAATCATCTTGTTTTGATATTTAAGCGAATAACATAAATTTATCATTCAATGAATAATATATTGAAACTATTAAGACTTAGATATTCTTAATTGAAACAAAATGTAAAACATTTTTAAATATTAATAAAAGCAAATTGAACTTCTTTATCTGAAGGACTTTCACCTTTTCCAATTAAAAATTGCAATTTTTTTCAATTAGCGGAAAAATCAGTTTTTCATTCGTCGAAATTCACTTTTCAATTAGCGAGGAATCTACTAATTAAAAATTTAACCATTTTTACGCATTGAAAAAGTGGAGAACTACCAATTACGAGTAGTATAGATTGGATATTTTGAAAAAGCATCTATTGACTACGAATAATTATTAGTGGGTTTTCACTAATTCAGTTTCACAGAATACTGATAATATTTCTATGATACGGCATCGTGAAAAATCTCTATCGAGTTGAATCCAATTCTTTTCTTCACGTGGCATTGAATTGCATTGCCTAGAACAAGTTCGTTTATTTTTCTTCTTTCGCCCGTTGTTCTCGTATCGAAACGAATCGAGAAACGTTGCCATTTATTTGAACCAACATTTTTTTTTCTGGAACTGACGTCACAATTTATGGTTGATTGGAATGAAAACAACGAGGACTGCAGCGATGGCGACTGCACGTGAGATTGGTGCTTCGGCGATTAGTTCGATATTGTTTCATAATCTTATTTAAACAGGCGCAGATCTTCTGGCACCGGACGGCAGTTTGACTGGGTATGATAATATATTTCGGAATACTTCGAAATCCGCGAAGTACACGATATTCATGGATATTGGTACTCGAACTACTCGCATGCCGCTATGCTTCTCGAAGTTAACGATCACTCCGTTTTTTCACCGAAGTATCGAAGTTTCCATCGGAGTGAAGTTCGTCGAAATGTTCACATTTTATTGTTACATTTTATTGTAACAACTGATTGATTAGATGTTGAATGAATTCATTTACCGACTCACTCACCTTACAGGAACGAAAGTTTTCACAAACACGTCTCGAATACGATATTATTGTATACTTTGTGCATCTAGCTGAACTCGTGTAGGGGAAACCCAGGCAAAGTGGATACCTTAAGCTATGTTTAGTTACTGTCGTTTAATTATAACTGGGGAAATCGAAACAAATATTTATAATCAGTCTTTATCTAGTCGACTTACAGAATTACATAACATTTTCTCTTAATACTAATTGAATTATTAATTATTAGTCAAGTTCACAAACATGGCAAATTATCCACTTTGCCCGGGATCCCGGGTATAGTGGATATGATACCAGGGCAAAGCGAATAACAATAAAATTTGTCATTCAACGAAACTAAGAAATAAAATAAACATTGAAAATTAAAAGAACATATTAAAAATAACATTTGTCGGTTTTACTTCTAATTATTGCAGTTATCACAAATAAGATAGTCAGTGCCTTCGAACGTTGAATCCAATTTTCCGTTGGCTGTCCATCTTCTTCAATGTACAATTCACTACAAAAAATGCAAGTGATATCGTCGAATTTCTCAATCTCTTTCTACTTTTTATTTTCTTTAGCAGTTTTTTTAGGTTTTAGTCGATCTCAGCATGCGCCTATTTGGACAGCGTGTGCAGAATCGAGCCTCGCGCACGGAGTGGCGAAAAATTGAATCACTCGTGATAATCGGGCAAAGTGAATACCGTATTCGCTTTGCCCGATTCGCTTTGTCCGGTGGGTACACTTGCGAGGTTGTTCCAAATCATTCGGAAGCCATTGCATCTAAACTCTTTTTCTACGCATAGTTGCAAACTACATAATCATGCGTTGAATCCTTCTCGCGAGCAAGAACTTTCCATGAATAATACCGTGGTTATAAACGAAACACTTACCTCGGTAAATCGATCTTTTTTCCACGAAAACACGCTTTGTCTACTTACAGACACCGCGCGACCCATTCGCGCACCAAACTACTTGCCGCGCGCGGAGTGGCAACAGGCGACTCTGGTTATAACAATTTGGCTACCGGCTAACGAATAGTTTGGCAGCGATGGGAAGTATTCGCTTTGCCCGCGGTATCCACTTTGCCTGGGTTTCGCCTATTTTATACATCCGAAATTGCAAAAAAAATAATGTTCAACCAAAAAAAAACCGACTTCAAAAAGAAAACTGAAAAAAGGAAAAAATAAATCTACTTAACGCAAAGTAATTCGTATTTTGACTTGGTTAATCAGAAATGATTTAATTCGTATTTTATAATTTTGAAATCGGTGCCAAGTAAAACAATAACTAGGTATAGGTATTATCAATCTTTCTCACAACTCAAGCGAATATTAGTAGGTAATTATCACGGAATATCTGTCCCGTGGTAATTATCTTCTAAGTATTCGGAGACCGCGCACGCCATAAAGTTCACAAATACGGCGGATATAGCACGCTACGGCGCGCAGTGCGCGGTGCGCGAGGGGAGGCGTCCCATAGTGCGCGACCCGAACGCGGGGAGACGCGCGAGGGCAGATGTCGTTGATGTTTCTCTGTTCTCTCCGCGCAATTTTTCGATCTTGCCACAAAGTTGTGATCTGAGTTAGGTTTTCGTGAACTACTTCTTTCAATCGCATGATTGGGTCAGGTGAAAATGAATCCAATATTTTATTCTACATAAAATAAAATAAATAAATCCTTCAAACAATCATAATTATTTATTATAATTTTATTATTATTTTATTTAATATATTATATTAAATATACTAATTTAATATATATTATTAACGAAAAAAAAGGTTAAAAAATAACAATAGTTTGTCAAACTTTAATTATTAATATATTTATTAATATTTTTTATTTTTTTTAATTATAGTAAATATAATATAATACAATATTCACTATAATTAAAAAAATCCCACAAATATACCCAATACTATGAATAAATCTATATATCTTTTTCTTGATCTTATTTTTTATTTTTATAATTGAATTTTTTTTTTTTTTGATAAACCTTTAAAACAAAAAAAAACTAAATTAAACCAAAACATAAATCCATTTAAAATAAAATGATAATAAATTACTTATAATGTCTGGCTTAGGTGATTTTGTTTTCATTCTTCGTTATTATCCTTGTTTCGCCAACAGATTTTGTGATTTCTTTAAATTTAATACGATCATGCTATAAGTATTTGTCGTACTTTCAAATTAAGTACTCACGTAGGTAACAGCGTATCAACTGGTTATAACAATACCGTAGAACCTCGTTTATCCGACCTCCAATCAACCGAGGCTCCGCGTTATCCGAGGCACCCAACTCATCCGAGCACTCCGTATTAACCGAGGTGTATGCTCGGATAATACGGAAAAACTCGGATAAAACGGATGGAGTCGCTATGCCTACTCTGTACCTGCGAAGTATTTTGCGTCCGATTTTGCGATTGCTACTTTGTTGCATGTATGTATCGAGAAACAGCCAGAAAGTAATGCAAGTGACCTCTTATTGATGAAACGATGCGAGATATTCCTGTTAAAAAACGAACGAGCAGGTTGAAACAGTGCTCTATTACGGACTTGCTGAAGCCCCGTTAGTGACAAGTGCTTTGTATCCTTGAAATTAATCTTACATTAATCAGATTGTTACTTTTATACGATTAAATTTCATTGTACTATCTGAAATACATGAAAAATGATTGAAATATTCGAATTTGTTTTTCTTCCGTGTTATCCGAGTTTTCGCTCAACCGAGGTACCCCTTCCCCACATTAGATCGGATAAACGAGGTTCTACTGTAATATTATTATAGATAGATAGTTCTTAATATCTGAATGCCACTGGATTAAATGTCGAGTACTTCATTATATTTTTTTGTTTTATTTCAACATTTCAAATCTTGAATACATTTCTTATGTAAATAGTTAGTATTTGTCCACGTTCGGTGTTCTTTTATAATTTGTTTTCATTGACTATTAGTTCGTAAGCCAGTAGGTACATAATATGTAAAAAGTTACTTTGGTAGGAAGTAGGTAACTATTCCTATATTTTTTTTCTAATACTGTTGTTAGTATGTTATTGTTTTGACGTATCTAATAATATTGTTCGTACTTAGTAATTTATTATTGTAGTAAGGTTGATGTAGTATTTACTTCGCGCCGACTTCAAAATTATAAAATACTTATTCAATCATTTCTGATTATTTAAATCAAAATACGAATTACTTTGTGCTAACAATAAGTAAATTTATTTTTTCCTCTTCTTAGTTTTCTTTTTGAAGTCGATTTTTTTTTTGTTCAAAATTATTCTATTCTACGATTTTCAATGATGCCAGGTGACGTCATACGATGCGTAGTCAGTTGTTATCATTTTTGAGTTTTTATCATCCTAGCCGCGCTCCACCCGCGCATTTACTTGGACGGTGTAATTTTCAAATAGTTTCAATCGAGTATTTATGAAACGAACGAACCGATTTTAATAAAACTCACATGGTAGCATCCTTGAAATATCTGCTCTCCAACAAAAAAAGAATCATCGAAATCGGTGCATAAACGACGAAGTTATCCGCGAACACACACATATATATATATATATATATATATATATATATATATATATATATATAAATATATATGGTCGGATTGAGAACCTCTCTTTTTTTTGAAATCGGTTAAAATGTTGTCGAGCAAATATCGTCGTACGAACGATTTTTGACTTGATAGGTTGGCATAACTGTGTCAAAAACAAATCGATTTCTCTTAAATTACTTGTTGGAGAGTGTCCTCTACGATAAAATATGTGTTATGTAAAAAGAAAAGGTGGGTTGATCTAGGTAAACGTTGAACAATCAAATTTCAGAAAGAATAGAAGAGAAACCACCTTGATAGATAACGATCGAGAGATTTACAAGCATTTTGAAAATAACAATATTTCTACGAGTAATGTTATTGCGTAATGTATTTCTCGAAGTGCGTAACGAATAATGAGCACTATACGCATTTTTTTTTACGAATAAACAACTTTTGTGTTCATATTTTGAGTTTGTAATAAAAGAAAATTATTGTGTCAAATACTCATTGATGTAATTGTCCATTCAAGGCACATGCGATTTATGTTGTGTTTGAAGAGAAAAAAACTTGCTTGCATTATGTGAATATGAGTATTAGTACAGATATAGTTCGATACAACAGTTTGTGAATGTATTTCAGTTGAAAATTGTCTTCGAGTCCTCAAATATTTATTGGACGAAGAGAAGACTAAATTTGTTGGCGTTAGTATTCGCGATTCAATTGAATTTGGTGCTTTTATTCGGGGGAAAAAAGTTTCGTTGTCATTATTTGTGAATAGCTCGACTTTCGTTTATATTTTTCGCGCCCAGTATTTTCGTGCCATCCAAATCTAAATGACGATTCCGCGTATTTTAGACGAGTCACTGGGTTTTGAGTTTCATGTGACACTGACACAGCGTAACACGACTCGTAAGATGGTTTGAGCATCGTCCCGCGAACATTTTATAATCCTTCGTTCCATTTCATGGGTGAGATCTTGATTGATCTCTTCTACGGTAACCGATGGTGTCATTTTTTATCGAGCATATAGCAGCACGCTCCTGTAGACCCTTGACTGAAACGCCAGTAGCGTAGTGCTACGTGCTACAATGGTCGCAAATATCCTGACCATAATGATTCGTCAGTCACCGTTACTGAACTTCATTTCCGCTATAAATCAGACGCGAGCTTATCCGAGGTTATCCACGTTTCTTTTTTGGAAGCAGGACTGATAAATGTGATAGTTACGTCGGGCTGCTCGATCGTTCTTTTGGCCCACCGAAAACTAAAGGGCGCCGTTGGCAGAGGATAAAGATTGCCGGGTCGATAGTTGCGGGTTTCAGGACCGACGGTTGTGCTTCAGCTTTAGGGTTGGGGTAACGAGGTCAGGACTTTAACGGGGATAAGTGGCATCCCTTATATCGTTAGACCCGGACTCGCGGCTGTGGTACGCTGTGTGCGCGTAATAAAATCGCGCGTACTCAACGTTGACAGTTTCATTTCGTGATGAGAATGAAAAATATTCCCCCGTAGAACTCATAATCGTCCATCGCCGCTTCTTCGTAATTTGGTGGAATTTCTTTCGAGTACGTTTCGTTAGGTTGGTATCGAGCTTTCGTAGATTTTTAAAAGCTGCCCCGGACGAATACGCTATCATGCAGTTCTGATCATCCGACTCAACTGTCGGAAGAATGCATTTCCCTGAGACCGACAGATCAGTCTTTCAATTGTTTGGACGATTGATTTCACGACGTTCCGAGCTTATCAGCGAACAAGATCAACGCGACGTTTCAGGCTCTTTCAGAGGATCGCAACACAGGGTTTTTCCTCATTTGGTATTCTATCCATATGAATGGATATCGCCGCGGGAGGCGACTTCTCCATCTTGTTCGCGAAATCGGCGATGCAGCCGTCTGTTTTTACACCCCTATACCCCGAATGACATCTCAATTTGGCACTCCGAAACTCGGAATTCCCGCACAGTGGATATCGGAGTATTCCATCTTCAAATCTACACATGGATATCGAGTATACGTCTGCAGACTCCAGTGAGATTCGCAAACCAAGATTCTTCTCCTCCGATTTAAGGGGTTCGGGATAGTCAGAGGTGGGAAATAATGACCATTTTAAATAAATTTTTTGGCAGTATACTGCCAGAAATTGAACTGTAATTGACTTTATTCTATAAAATAAATGATATACGATTATTATATTACGTTTCAATTTCATTACACCAAAATTTCAATCGGAAAAAAAAACATTTGGTGTTCATCGATATCAATTATTGGCATATTTGTTGGACTCCGTCCCACAAGTCACACCTGACAGTGACCATTATAACATTCTACTAAATCATCCGAAATCAATGGAACAGAAAAAATCATCAGTTTCATAGTTAATCTAGTTCGTGGTCGTAGCTTTTTTTTTTAAATAAGCAAAACGGCGCAGTACCTGATTGTTTACTTGCGGATTTTTCAGAAAAAACTCCCCAGTTAATTACTCATGAAATATATAAATTTTATTGGAAACAAATTACGTTACGATGGTCATTTCGAAGTATAACGCAGTCCAAAATCCTTTTTTTTTTTAAATTTCGGTGAAATAAAGTTAGAGCATCGTATAATAACTTTGTATTATTTGTTCCATAAAGTAAACTAAACTACTGCCAAAAAGGAAATTATTTGAAATGGTCGCTTGTCTCAAATCACCGATTGCGCCTAACCCCCTCGGATCTCCGTTTCAACTCGCACAGCGTCGCGACGCCGTTGACGTGTTGTCGTGTGTTTTTCAGCCACGACGCGAAAAAATGCACAAAATGAGCTGTACATTTTCACACATCCCAGATAAATTCGAATCAAATTATCTGTTTGAAAAGATGTTTTCCATCTGCGGATACTTGCGGAGAATATTTACTATTTTAATATTTTATTCTTTGGGAATAATTATAATGTAGTCGGTGAATTTATTTGTATTTACAGGAAAATTTGTAGATACAATTGTATTTCCATTCATTTTTACAAATAAGTGCAGTATTAATAAATTTGTAATATTCATACTCGCATACAGAGCAGGATAAATATAATTATGCCCAACTGTGTTGGGAGAGTGGCAGCAAACGACTGTGCGAAGGGTGGATTCCGAAAGGGCTGGTAATGCTTGTGATAATAACAACAACAAAATAAGTTATCCAGTAGACTTTAGGAGATACATACATTGGAAGTCGTTGGAATGTACGGTATCTCTCTTCATTATTCATTTATATCGGGTGTTCGTCGAGACATCTGTGAGCCCTTGCGACATCAGGAAATAACGAAGCATGACCTCTCATAATACTCGGAACGTTGAACGATCGCAATCAATTACGAGAAAGCCATCGCCAATTCGGATGCAATTTTCGAACACGAGCGGGGATGAGACGTCGTTTAATTGGTTCGCAAAGGAGATTCGATAATTTCGATGAAGTACGGCGGACGACGATGCGCGTGATCTAATTTCCCCTTCGCGAAGACGTGGTGAAAAACTGTTCTGCACAAATCCGATCCGTCGATTTCCAAACGGAGGAAAGTCACTGCAACGATGACTTACGGTACCTGTGCAATCTTCTAGATTACGAGTCTCGTTCATCGGCTGTGAAAAACTGCGCGGATAACGAACAAGTAATTTCACAATCGATTAGCGATTGACCAAAAAGCGTCAAAATAGCTATTCAGCCCAGGAGTCAAATCTACCCTGAAACTAATCACCAAAAACGATTTTTTCTCCTTCGGAAACCAATCAGTTGATACGAGGCGTGTTCAAACATTAACGGGCATTGTTGTTTTTCTTAAATAATTTTTATTCGTTCGTCACGCATTTCCGTCCCTTCAAAGTAGTTCTCCTCAGGTATAAACTACACCCAGCCCCTTTTCCCAGTCTGGGAAACACTTCTGGAACTGACTTTTCGGTATGGCCTCCAGCTCTTTTTGCGATATTGTTTTGATCTCATCGATGGTGGCAAAACGTTGTCTTTTCATGGTTCCTTCTATCTTTCGTATCAGAAAAGAGTCACACGGAGCCAAATCCGGTGGGGCACGGGTACAGTGTTGTTTTTGGCCAAAAATCCACGAAAAAGGAACGAAGCGTCAGCAGGTGCGTTATCGTGGGGCAAAAGCCGTAAATTATTTCTCCGCACATCCGGGCATTTTTTTCGGACTGCCTCGCGCAAACGGCAATGAACTTGTAGGCAGTATTCCTTATTGATCGTTTGACATTGCTACACTTTGTACCATTTTTAAAGCCAACTTTAATGCAAATTTGCTGATCCATTTTCTTAGGAGATAATAAATCGCTGGTTGTAGCAACACGCGTGTAGCCTTATTTACAGCTGGCAACGGACTAAACATTCGATACGACTTGCCGATATACAGATGATTTTTAGACATATTTAACAACGCAACAACGAGAAAAACGTACGGATTGGACTGATACACTCCGCGAGATCACAATAGTCTCGTTACTTTTCGAAAACTCATAAAAGGAGATTTTGAGAATAACGGAAACTAAGATAAAATCGGGTTGCAGCAAAATGCAAAAATTCAAGAAAGACAGATGCAATTTTTTGAATCATTTTCTAGATTTTTCAGAGATTTTGCCTTTTTTGAGTACACTTACCAGCTTTTTTGGTCAGTTTCCCCTTGTTATTATTTGTTGAGCCTGCCTTTGAATTTTATCATGATTGTTTTGATGATTGTTCGAGTGTTTAGAAGATTTGGATGAAACTTTTTCAACGATACTTCAGAAAGGTGAAATGCTGGAAGGCAGGGGGGTTCTTAGTTCTCAGTCAGAGGATTGAATTCGACCAGTGAAAATCGTGATTGATCGATTCGGCGAAGATAGCCGAATGAACCGTCGATTACAAAATCGCTTCTGCCACGTTTGAATGAAAACTATGAGTTCATTACAATTTTCTTATCATTTTACATTTATTTTTTGAACTTTTCTGCGAGTGTCATCTTATTGCTAAGCTATCATTCCATTCGAAGCAAACGTAACGAGTTTCCATGGGTCGGACGGAAACGGGTGTGCGGAAATCAGCTGAACAGGATTAGATAGCTGCCTGCAGAAGTCGAGGCATCGATCGGTTGCAAACTGTTGGGTGCCAAAGAGCGAAATCTATGATTGAGAAGGTTCTTCGCACTGGGGATCGGTTTAGCGTTCGCACAGAGAACGCAACAATTTATGGACGTAATGCCAATGCAATTCTGACGTCAACAAAAGACGACACGACGCACCTTTTTTCTTTCATTCGTGTCTCAACGAAGCTTGATCCATTTATCTATTATCGCATTCCAGTCGCAGTGCGAAAGAGAAACTGGATCTATTTTTATAATCCTTCGCGCGAAATAGCCTTGAGATTTCGCGAACTTGCTCAGACCCACCACGTTTCCGAAGATCGTTTTTGGCGATGCCATTCTCGAACTGCAGATACGTGAAATGAGCGATCCGACCGGCTCAACTCAGCAAACCACGATATCGAATGTGTTCCAAGTTTGATGAATGATCGAGCTAATGGTACGGAATCAGAGAGATCAGGACAACGCAGATATCATCTGGCGTATTGGTCGAGACCAGACGTCGATAATGGCTTTTCTGTATCATTTTTCTCAATTTGATACAGCTAGGATCAGGAGAATCCCAGGTAGGGATTCCATATATTGGCAATTCATCTGGTCCTGGGTTCAATTGTTATTTGCGAAGCTTTGGCAGCTAAACTTTGGCCCAATCTTCGGCCCAAGGCTGAGCAACCGATCGATCATATTACAGTTATCAGCCACAAAAACTGATCATTGGCCCAATCTCATTGCAGGCTTCAGTTTGAATAGATTTTCATGTTTCGCTACGTGAAATGTTTGAAGTTTCTTGTTTTCTACACATTCATACTCATATTTGTAAGTATGTCGATATAAATGTGAATTAATTAATATACAGGCTCGAGCGGGGAGCGTGTCGATCGTGTCTCTGAAGCTGCACTAGCCACCTAATCCCAACCCAAAATAATTTCTGGCCTAATTTCTTACCGATTAATTGCTCATTTCTTATCAGAAATGATGAGAAAATATTTGGTATTCCGGGGAATGATCCTACAGGAAGCAACTGACTTAAGTGAGAATGGATATTTTGATAGTTGACTATACGATGGTTGAAAATAGTACAAAGGGAATAATTTTCGTACGCAAATGGAAAAGAGAACGAATAATTATGAACTGTTCTTGAGACCCAGACACCAACGTATCAAAAACCCAGGAATCGCACGATTCGCGCGTGTGTCCGTGTGTTGAGGGAGGGGGAGAGTCAAGATCTTATATGGAGATCAACTTACGAGCAATAAATATTTATGATTGCAAAAATGAAAAAGCATTCTTTTGCGTGATTATCTCGTGTATAATATCGAGGTTCTCGACTAGAAATGAATTATTTCATTTTCTTAAAAATTGTCTACCGAACTTCACTTATTTTACGTAGGATTTAGGTAACGGGGCGGCACTTTTCGGTATGCCCCGGAGCGGCACCGAATTAAATGCAGATTTCCTCAAATCTTAAGCTGGCCCAACATTTATTTTCGAACATGGCTTAAGTAATTAAATCAGGACTGTATTAAGAAATTGGAAATCGATTAGTAGGACACTGTGCCACAAATCATTTTAGGTTGGGTTCAAGTGACTGGTGCAACCTGAGAGACATCTGACAACCTGAAAAACAACTTTTGTTTTTCGTAAGTTCGCGGGGCGGTATCGGTTCTCAGTAGCGTGACAGACCCTTGGCAAGTAACTGCGTTTTACTTTCTGTCATCAACAGCGCCTAAACTAACTATATCACGTAATATTTTGTTTTCTTCAATGAATACTTTTTATTTTGCAGTCCGATTGAGTTCTGTCTTCTGCTGAAGGTAGAATCTCAACAAAAATTCCACGCAATAAAACAAAAATTTTCAAGTATTAACGAAGATGGGATTCAGATAACTTCCTATTAAAAACAGTTTTTCCGTTTTTTGTTGTAATTTTAATCTCTTCTCGTTCTATGACTAAGATAGTTGATATCAATGATGTTAAAACGAATAATTTTACTTCTTTTACATATTTCCTTTGTTAGTTTTAATAATTAACATTGAGAACAGCAATTTAAGTACATTTTGTACTTTGGTTGATCTTTTTACGTGAATTTAGAAATATATCGAGAGTTGCATAGAATTTTATCAGTAACTTAATAACTAACATTCAAGAACATGTTTTCAATACCTATTATTCTCGTACTCTTCTTCTCTTCTCTGCCATCCTCTCTATCGCATTACGACGTTTCGTTTCCGATGATCTAGAAAATCTTTTTACAATAATTGTATTAGCAGTATTGGTACGATGTATTGTCGTGTATGGGGTATCAATTTTGCCCAGCTAAAACGATCCAACAGATGATTTTTCCCCGATTAATAGTCAATTTTTGATGAACATCGGAGAAAATTTGTAACGGCTGAGATTTTCCGCTTTTCGAGGATGGCTTTTCCTCGAAGTGTTGCTAAGCGATGTCTGGGCGATACTCTTCGTATCGTGAGAGATACGGTATTGACGACACTTGTCGCGCGATTATGGGTACGTTGTTCGAACGTGTTTGATGCTCGCTGGTCAATGATGACGGCTCGTGAGGTTGAGGAAATGTGGATTTTCGAATATCGTGAGAAACAGCCGCTAATACGTAATGATCAGCAATGGCATGATGTGGGGGGATTGGGGATATGGACTCTACGAGAAACAGCCGCTAGTACGCGTTTGACTATTCAATCAAAATTACTGATAACATTTATTTAAGGAAGTGCAGATGAATACGGATCCTTTACTGTTATCCGTATCGACCAAGGTCAACGTATTTCGAAATTTGTATGAATGAATCTGATTTCAGGCAAGCGAGAACGTTCTATGACGTTCTATGCTGTTTAGTTGGCAAGGTAATCGCTTGCGGCATCGAGTTGGTTGATCTTTGGTCACTAAATTTGTCATTTAGAGAATTTTTAGAGAAAAAACCAAAAATAGGGAATCTTTGCACATGTTGATACGAATGCTTGCTATTCAAATCCGTTACAAATGATAACGGAAGATGTTTGAAAATAACAATAATCAATGTGATTTTAAGTTACGTAATACACAAAGGCATCGCGTATTAGGTTCGCAAATAAATAAACAAAATTATAAATGATATGGCGTCCCACGTATGTGTTTGACGGATCGTGTTACAGAAATAATCAAAAAAGGAAACTGAAATGCAAATGCTAAATCATAATTCTTAATGTTACCTATTAGAATTAACGAAGGAAATATGCAAAAGAAGTGAAATTATTCGTGTTAACATCATTGATATCAACTATCTTAGTCATGGAACGAGAAGAGATCAAAATCACAACAACAAAGAAACGAAAAAAAAATGTTTTCTACAAGAATTTAGTTGAATCCCATCTTTGGTCGTACCTCAAAAAATTTGTTGTTTTGGGTAGAATGTTATAATTTTTTTTGTTGAAAAAATCAAAGGGGTCGCATTGAATGATAATCCAATTTTTTAGCTCAAAACAACCAAAAGGATATTGAAATATTTTTTGGCGCAATTTTTGATATTTGTATCGGAATGTACATTAAAAAACTAAGAAATGACCTCATAACAAGTTAGAATCATTTGATTTTTGTCGATTGTACGATTATTTTCAGAATATTTCTTCAAAAATCAATAACTTCGGTAAAGATTGAGACAGAGAGCTGAAAATTGGCATGGATACCTCTTTCTGCATGTACGATAACGTATGAAAAAATCAAAAAAATCGAAGGTGGTCACCTTCCATGACTCATATATATCAAAGAAGCGAAACCAAATATCAAATGCCTTTATGGCAGTTTTTAACGACCGACTCATTACATCACATACATCAAAATGTATAGTAAAGTGAAAAGTAGTTAAAAATAATGAAGTGATCAGAAAGACAGAAGGGAATGCGAGGGTAAGAAGAAGATAATAGAGAATAAAAAGAAAAGAGAGGAAAATAGAGTGGCAAAAATTAGAGGTTGGAGTGACACGAGAGAGATGGAGAAGGATAAAGCAAAAGAGAAAGAGAAAAGGCGCGTATCGAAAGCGCAGGCGCAGCAGCCCTGGAAGAAATAGTAGAGGGCGCAAGGAAAAGAGCAACACAGCAAGAGAGTGAACTGCAGTCGGTTAGGGAGGAATCGGATGACCAAGATGGTACATCCATCGATGTACCGAAGGTGGGGAAGAAGCTGAATAAAACACCAGGAAGAGGGAACAGAGGAGAGAAGCCACAAGCAGAAGGTGGGAACAAAAAGGGATCGCAGGCGCCGAACGTATCGGTAGATATGTAAGGAAGAAGAAGGGAAAGGGCAGAACGTCACCGCAGGATAACGAAGAAATTGTTAAAAGAAATATCGATGGAAGGAGACAAGGAATCACGGGAGAAAGCGGAAAGAGAGGAGAAATCAAAGCTTACAAGGAAACCTTGCGAACCCGAACTCACCGATTTCAATGATTTTGATATATGTTGTAGAACATCGAAAAATAAGAGACACGTATTTTTTTATACGTGCTCTTAAGCCCATTTAGGGGTGAAATCTACCCTCAAAGCTCACCCTCAAAAAGTCTTTTTTCGAAATATCTCTGCTTCTAATTGGTATTCCGCGACGGAACAAAATGGAAAATGCTCTTTGCGGCAAGGCAGAGCTACTAGACATTGTTATGCCCACGAGGGTTGCAACCCCTATTTTTTATACCGGAAAAACCACATTTTTCGAAGATATTTTCGTTGTACTGATTCGAATATTGACTTGAAAATTGAAAAATAAATATTCTGAGTTGTGAAATAAAGTAAATAAGTTTACGTGTTCGAGGATTTTGCGTTAACTACCCCCAAACGCGGTTACTACCCCTTCAAACATTGGTCATCTGCAATAATGAAAAAAATGTTTTTCTCAAGAGAAATACGAATGAGATATGTTTTGAGAAACACGTATTTTGTTATACGTGCTCTTAAGCCCGTTGAGGGGGTGAAATCTACCCTCAAAGTTGACTCTCAAAGTCGTTTTTCGAAATATCTCTGCTTCTAATTGGTATTCCGCGACGGAACAAAATGGAAAATGCTCTTTGCGGCAAGGCGGAGCTACTAGACATTGTTATGCCCACGAGGGTTGCAACCCCTATTTTTTATACCGGAAAAACCACATTTTTCGAAGATATTTTCGTTGTACTGATTCGAATATTGACTTGAAAATTGAAAAATAAATATTCTGAGTTGTGAAATAAAGTAAATAAGTTTACGTGTTCGAGGATTTCGCGTTAACTACCCCCAAACGCGGTTACTACCCCTTCAAACATTGGTCATCTGCAATAATGAAAAAAATGTTTTTCTCAAGAGAAATACGAATGAGATATGTTTTGAGAAACACGTATTTTGTTATACGTGCTCTTAAGCCCGTTTAGGGGGTGAAATCTACCCTCAAAGTTCACTCTCAAAGTCTTTTTTCGAAATATCTCTGCTTCTAATTGGTATTCCGCGACGGAACAAAATGGAAAATGCTCTTTGCGGCAAGGCAGAGCTACTAGACATTGTTATGCCCACGAGGGTTGCAACCCCTATTTTTTATACCGGAAAAACCACATTTTTCGAAGATATTTTCGTTGTACTGATTCGAATATTGACTTGAAAATTGAAAAATAAATATTCTGAGTTGTGAAATAAAGTAAATAAGTTTACGTGTTCGAGGATTTCGCGTTAACTACCCCCAAACGCGGTTACTACCCCTTCAAACATTGGTCATCTGCAATAATGAAAAAAATGTTTTTCTCAAGAGAAATACGAATGAGATATGTTTTGAGAAACACGTATTTTGTTATACGTGCTCTTAAGCCCGTTGAGGGGGTGAAATCTACCCTCAAAGTTGACTCTCAAAGTCGTTTTTCGAAATATCTCTGCTTCTAATTGGTATTCCGCGACGGAACAAAATGGAAAATGCTCTTTGCGGCAAGGCGGAGCTACTAGACATTGTTATGCCCACGAGGGTTGCAACCCCTATTTTTTATACCGGAAAAACCACATTTTTCGAAGATATTTTCGTTGTACTGATTCGAATATTGACTTGAAAATTGAAAAATAAATATTCTGAGTTGTGAAATAAAGTAAATAAGTTTACGTGTTCGAGGATTTCGCGTTAACTACCCCCAAACGCGGTTACTACCCCTTCAAACATTGGTCATCTGCAATAATGAAAAAAATGTTTTTCTCAAGAGAAATACGAATGAGATATGTTTTGAGAAACTCGTATTTTGTTATACGTGCTCTTAAGCCCGTTTAGGGGGTGAAATCTACCCTCAAAGTTCACTCTCAAAGTCTTTTTTCGAAATATCTCTGCTTCTAATTGGTATTCCGCGGCTATGATATTGCTATGATACGATGCGGCTGGTGTAAGAAATCATTATGTTTCAAACATTTCTATGAAGATTACCATTATTGTCATGAATTTATAGAATAATACACTTCAAATTGAGAATTTGAAAAATATTCATCCGCTATAGAATTAGTTCGAGTTTTTTGTATTGAAGTTTTCTGGGTCAATACATATGCAGCTGAACCTGATTTCCATGATTGTTGAAATAAAAAATGAAAAATGAGACCTGTGAGCACTTTACTTTGAAAAAACCAAATTGATTTCGAATATTTTGAGTATTTTTATATGTACATAATATAAACACGATTTTCCGAAGTTGATAACTTCTTGATTACCACGAACAGCATTCTGTACAATGATTTGTTGGTGCTTCAACAGGATCAGGAGAATGATGCTGTATTGTATCTTCAACTATTTTTGCTGCGTCATCTTTGTACTGTTCTTGAAAATGTAATGTCTCTCCAATAATCATATCTACGTCATTGAAATCATTTGTGGCACTTATCAGTATATCTTTAATCGATTCTGCTAACTCCATTTCTCTAT